>VZUI01048635.1:16626-28394 GCA_013401135.1 Cettia cetti | reverse complement strand
GCTCTCCCGGCCCCGCCGAGCATCCGGCTGCCGCTGCGGGGCGGCGCGGCCCCGCCGTCGGGGCTCCGGCACCGCCGGGCGCCGCTGGACGCCGAGCCCGACAGCGCCGGCAGCTTCGTGGAGATGATCGACAACCTGCGGGGCAAGTCCGGGCAGGGGTACTACGTGGAGATGACGGTGGGCAGCCCCCCGCAGAAGGTGAGGTGGGAGGAGATCCCCGCATCTCTCGCATCCCCCGCATCTCCTTCATCCGCTGCATTCCCCGCACGCCCGGGGGCTGCGGGTGCCCCTCTGGCCCGCTGCGGGGCTGCGGGGCGCGGAGCAGAGGCGCTGCGGGCGCTACCATGGCTTCGCGTGGCTCTCGCCGCACGGCCCGGGCGGCATTCCTGCTTCTCGTCGCTCCGGTGATGCTTTTCCTGCTGGCTTTCGGCTAAAACTGGCCGCAGGCGCTCGCCGAAGGTGACCCCAGCGCTCCCGGGGCTGCCCGGGCGCTCCGGGCGGGGTGGCCGGTGCTGCGTGTGCCTGTCCGTGCGGGCGAGCCAGGCTGCATCCCTCCATCCCTCCCTTCCCGCTGCATCCCTCCCCTGCCGCTGCATCCCTCCCCTCCCGCCATCCCTCCCTCCCTGCCTCCATCCCCGCTCCCGAGCCGAAGGATGCCGCGGGAGCTGGTGCGGGCTGTGGGCGGCGGGGGGGTGGGATGTGGCAGCGCAGCCCCGTGCCCGCCTGGAGCGGGCACATGCGGGCTCGGAGGAGCCCCCGGCCAAGCCGTGCTCGGCGGTTCCTCCCAGCACAGCCCCGGGCTCCGTGTGCTGCTCCCGGCCGGGGGAAATTCTCCAGAAATTCACCAGAAATTCTCCAGAAATTCACCAGAAATTCTCCAGAAATTCACCAGAAATTCTCCAGAAATTCTCCAGAAATCCTGCAGAGCTCGGTTTTCCCGGGGACCTCGTGACGGCTGTCACTGCGCAGGAGTTGGGGCAGCGTGGGGAGGCAAAGTGCAGGAAAATGGGATGGCCTGGATGGAAAGGGAGCCCACAGGGCGGGCAGAGCAGGCGTCGGTGCGTCACCAGGCTCTGATCCTGCTCCAGCTTTTGTCAGCATCCCTCACATGCTGCCCAGCTCGTGTGGCACCCTGTGCAGGCTGGGGACAGGGAATGCTGAGGGCCAGGTGCCAGTCAGACAGCACAGGGCAGCCAGCTCCTCCCCTCTTTTATGGATGAGATCAGGGAGGTTCCCGCTGCTAAATCCTTTTGTGCCCATCCTGATCCCCGTTGTCAGCAGCAACAAGTCTGGCCCGGGGGTCGAGCTCGGTGCTCGAGGCTCCAGGTTCCTCCCAGCACAGGGCCACATTCCCTTGTGCCTGCCATCCACTTTTTGGGTGCTGCCAGAACAGCCAGCACCCACACAGGCTGTGAAATAAAGGCTGGCTTTTCCCCACGAGCTGGCTGTGCTCCGTGTGCGTGGTGGGAGCCAGCGATGGGAGGAAGATGTGGACGGAGGAGTGATGCCACTGCCATGGAAGCTGGATCTCTGGGAGCACTGTTGTGTTGTCCTTGTGTGCCTGGGATTTATTGCCTGCACTGGCAGGGTGTGTTTAGGGGGAAAAAAAAAAAAAGGAGGAGATTATTTCTGAAATCTAGTTTTAAATGTGATTTCATCATCTCCTGCCTGCCACGTGTCGCAGCTGCCAGATAATTTCCGTGTGAACCACCTGTTCCCAGGCACTGGCACGTTCTGGAGCCAGTCACCCTTTGGGGCAGCATCTTCCAGCCTTGGATTGCTTCCAAATGCAAACGTGGTGCCTGTGTGTGTGTGTGTGTGTCTGTGTGTGTGTGCTGGAGCAAAATCCCTCCAGGCGTTGCAATGGAATGAGAGGATTCATATGAAAGAGTTTGGCTGTGCCTCTGCAGGAAATTGGGAGCGTGTTTGCCCCGGGGGGGTGAATGCATCCTTCCCAAAGGCTCACAGGAAGCAGGGAGCTGGTGATCCATGTCCTCACCTTTCCTTTCACCTTCCCACTGCTGACAAGGAAGTTTCTGTATCCCCTTTATTTTAATTTTGGTTCTGAGCCGTGCTGCGCTGCCAAGT
The DNA here is from genome assembly GCA_013401135.1 of Cettia cetti. NCBI lineage: Eukaryota > Metazoa > Chordata > Aves > Passeriformes > Sylviidae > Cettia > Cettia cetti. The sequence goes on along the minus strand of VZUI01048635.1, from coordinate 26,306 downwards.
CACCGTCAGCAGCTGATGGCTCACACATTCCATGTGTCCAAGCATGTTGGTTTCCCTGGCTCCCCAGAAGGGGCTGATTCACGAGCACACAGGGGAGAGGGGTGAGCTGAGAGCAGGAGCCTTGGGACAGATGGCACAGGCTTGGAGCAGCACACAGCTCTGGGGACACGCGTGGCACAGAGCCAGTGCTGCCGCTGAGGTGCCTGGAGGGGCTGTCACTTCCAGGGACAGGTTTCAGGCAGTGTCCCTGCCACACATGTCTTGGCCTTGCCGGTTCACGTGCCATGTCCTGGCCTGAATGGATGGCTGGGCTGAGTCTCGAGGATCTGGGTCCTCTCCACGTGGGTCTTGTGCGTGACCCCTTCAGCAGGATGGAGCTGTGAGAGTAAAAGCCCTCCCTGCCTCCTCTCCCTGCAGCATCAGCTCAGCAGGTCCTTCTCCAGGGAAACCAGTCTCCTCCGGGTGTCCTGGGGATTGGAGATGAGCTCTGTGGAGCAGGTGGCCCCTAGTGACCCACCCACAGCACCGGGAACAGCCGTGGGAATGGTGCAGGTGCTGGGCTGCCGGGCTGTGTGGTGGGTGCTGAGCTGGCACTCACCCAGGGTGAGTGCTGGGGGTCTGAACGGGCTGCTCCGATCTTCACCCACGGCCTGAAACGTTCCCCTTGTCAGGGAGAAGGAGCTGGGGCGCTCAGGACATGCCAGCCCTGTCAGGGAGCTGCAGCCGGTGCTCCTGCGATTAACACAAGCGCATTAACCTCCTTCCTCTCCCTCTGACTCCACAGATTAAGGGCCAAAGCCCTGGTGCTGCTGCCCGGGGCGGTGCTGTGAAGCAGCTCCTGGGTCTGGGGCCAGGGCTCACCCTGAGCTCTGCTGCCCAGCAAAGCCCGGAGGCTCGGACAGCCCCGCTCCCATCCGGGCAATCCCCCCCGGGCCATCCCACCCGGGCCATCCTCCCCGGGCCATCCTCCCCGGGCCATCCCGCCCCTCTCCCCATCCCGCCCCTCTCCCCGCCGGGCTGCAGGCACGGGTCAGCTGAGGGCAGGATCCGGCTGGCCCGCTCCTGGCCCGCTCCTGGCCCGCTCCTGGCCCTGCCAGTGGGATGTTTGCCAGCCCTGGTAATCCTGCCCAGGCAGGAATGAGTCGGGAGCAGGGCTCGGCATATGGGTGGCGATTAGCGGGCACAGGGACCCGCGGGGGCTGCCTGCCAGCGATCCTTCCCACCAGCTGTGCCCGCAAATCTGCTTTCCTGGCAAAGAGAACCTGTGCACCCTGTGTTGCTGCTGCTGCTCTCCGGCCCCGTGACACCTGCCAAGTGCTTCCCAAATCCTGCCTGTGGATTTGGGGGCTGAGGCCAGGCCGTGCTGAGCGAGGAGCTCGTGCTCTGTTTGCACAGTGCTGGATGGTGTTTGCTTTTTGTGCAACTCCCTGATGTCTCTACCTCCTGCTCCACCACCTCCTTCTCCCTGGGCACAACCCAGCAGGGTCCCACGGCACTCATGAGCCTTCCTGTCTCTCCTCCTCCAGCTGAATATCCTGGTGGACACAGGGAGCAGTAACTTTGCTGTGGGAGCTGCACCACACCCCTTCCTCCGGAGATACTACCAGCGGCAGCTGTGAGTACTCTGTGGGGCACAGAGCAGAGCCACTCAGGCACGCCGCTTCTCCTTGCTGGAGGTGTGGCCAGACCCTGCCAGGTACGACCTGGATCCACAGAAACCCTGCTGGTCTGACTCGTCCCTGTGCTGCCGTTGCAGATCCAGCACCTACCGCGACCTGCGGAAGGGGGTGTACGTGCCCTACACCCAGGGCAAGTGGGAAGGGGAGCTGGGCACTGACCTTGTCACCATCCCCCACGGCCCCAACGTCACTGTCAGAGCCAATATCGCTGCCATCACCGAGTCAGACAAATTCTTCATCAACGGCTCCAACTGGGAAGGGATCCTGGGGCTGGCGTATGCTGAGATTGCCCGGGTGAGTCCTGCCTGACTGTCCTGGATGTGCACACCAAAACGCTTCAGTTGCCCTTTTCCTCGTCCCTGTTTGTCCCCTGGGGCACAGCAGTGCTGTTGAGGGGAACTCCCCTGAGCACAGAGAGCTCCTGGAGAAGGGACAGCACTGACACATCCCCGCCCTGCCTCTGCTTTCTCCTCCACCAGCCCGACGACAGCCTGGAGCCCTTCTTTGATTCCCTGGTGAAGCAGACACGGGTGCCCAACATCTTCTCCCTGCAGCTGTGCGGGACAGGCTTCTCTCCCAACGAGACAGAGGCCGTGGCCTCGGTGGGAGGCAGCATGGTGAGCACTCCACGGGTGGCTGGGGAGCTCCCCCGTGGCACTGCCAGGAGGGGTGGCAGCGCCGTTCTGTCTCCTGCAGATCATCGGTGGCATCGACCGCTCGCTGTACGTGGGTGACATCTGGTACACGCCCATCCGCAAGGAGTGGTACTACGAGGTCATCATCGTCAAGCTGGAGATCAACGGGCAGGACCTGAACATGGACTGCAAAGAGGTGAGCAGGTGGGCAGTGCTGGACCTGCCCCACGGGCACTGGGGGCACCCACCATTGGTCAGAGGGGGCTGGGAGGAGAGTGGGACTGGGGTCCTGCACCTGGCTCACTCCTGCTCTCCTCCCCCCCAGTACAACTACGACAAGAGCATTGTGGACAGTGGGACCACCAACCTCAGGCTGCCAAAGAAGGTGTTTGAGGCTGCGGTGAAATCCATCAAAACAGCATCTTCGGTCAGTGGAACCCATTCCTTCCCCATGGGCACGGCCCAGGGCCAGGGGGGGCTGTGGGCAGCGTGGCTGCCCCTCCCCAGCCTGGCATCTCTGCTGCCTGCCCAGCGTGGCCCCTATCACCTTCCCTTTCCCTCTGGTAGACGGAGAAGTTCCCAGACGGCTTCTGGCTGGGGGAGCAGCTGGTTTGCTGGCAGGTCGGCACCACCCCCTGGCACATCTTCCCAGTGCTGTCCCTCTACCTGATGGGGGAGGCCACCAACCAGTCCTTCCGGATCACCATCCTGCCCCAGGTGAGCGCTGGCCTGGCCAGACCCTGCCCGGGGAGCGTGGGCCGGAGAGGGCGGCGCAGGCGGGGCCGCGCTGGGTGGACACAGCTGCCTCGCCTGCCCCCTTCCCTGACGGCTCCTCTGCCCCTGCAGCAATACCTGCGCCCGGTGGAGGACGTGGCCACCTCTCAGGACGACTGCTACAAGTTCGCCATCTCCCAGTCCTCCACCGGCACCGTCATGGGCGCCGTCATCATGGAGGGCTTCTACGTGGTGTTCGACCGCGCCCGCAAGCGCATCGGCTTCGCCGTCAGCGCCTGCCACGGTGAGCTGGGCCCGCGGGGAGGGGACGGGGGGACGTGGGTGCGCAGTGACCAGAGCCTGCCTGCCCCGCCCGCAGTGCACGACGAGTTCCGCACGGCCGCCGTGGACGGGCCGCACCTGCACTCCAACATGGAGGACTGCGGCTACAACATCCCGCAGACGGACGAGTCCACCCTGATGACCATCGCCTACGTCATGGCGGCCATCTGCGCCCTCTTCATGCTGCCCCTCTGCCTCATGGTGTTCCAGTGGCGCTGCTTCCGCTGCCTGCGGCGGGACCACGACGACTTCGCCGACGACATCTCCTTGCTGAAGTGACGGCGGAGCGCGGGCGCAGCCCCGGGGCCGCAGGTGAGGCAGCAGGGCAGGGCCTTGCCCCGGGGGCTGGAGCGTGGCGGCAGCGTGGGGAGCTCAGACCCTGTGCCCGGGGCCTGGGGACCCGGTGTCCATCAGGACCAGCAGCCGGGGGAGCCCGGGCTCCATTCATCTGGGACCTGCAGCAAGAGCTTGGCTGCTGGGCAGGGGGAGAGTGCAGCAGCCTGGTCTCAGGAGCTGGGGGCAGCTTCTCTGCTCCAACACCACGACAGGACGGGCTGCCCAAGCTCTCCCACCCAGCCTTGCCTGGCTTGATGGAGTGATGCTGATGAGCCATCCCCTGCCTGTCCCCTTCCATCCCTGTGCATCCCTTTCCAGCTCGCCCTGCAGGAAGCTGCCAGCCCAGGCTCTCTTGTAGGGAGCTGTGCTGCAGCTGTGCCTCCCCCGTGACTCCCTGCACTGAGCCAGACTCTGGGAATCATCCCGGAGCCCTCCAGCCTTCAGGCTTTTCAGAGACAGCCCTGCAGGGCCAGCCTGGGTTGCCCAGACAGGGCTTTCCCTCCTACCTACCCTGCTGCCTTTACACCGCTCACTCTGACATTTCCCCTGCATTTTCCTGCCTTCCCGAGTTCTGCTCCTGCTGCTGCCAGCCCCAGGACTCCCTGCATCCTCCTGGGACAGGCAGGAGCAGGCATCCATCCTGTTCCCAGGTCACATGGGATGGGAAACTCCCTGCCCTCGCTTCCAGCATCAGCAGCAGCTGCCCTGCAGGAGCCAGTGCCAGGAGTGAAGTTCCCAGCCCTGGCACCGGCTGCTCCCCAGCCCACCCAGCCCTTTGAAAGCCATAGGGGAGCCTGGGCCCCCCTGCAGCCCCCCCAGCTCACCACCGGCGCATCCCACGGCACAGCAGCTCCTCTCTGCTCACTCCACACGTCCAGGCCTGGCTGTGAGACACCCTGGCATGCTGGGGACAGGCGGCAGCTGTGGGAACTGCAGCGTTTATTGTTTTTTAAACACATGGTTGTATTTATTTTGGTTTTTTTTTTTACAAAGCGTGTCACTGGTAGTGCAGCTGCGCGTTGAAAGCGTGTACAGAGCCGGTCCCACGTGTACAGACCACGGCCGCCTCTCACCTGTACAATATATCCATATATCTCTATTTTTAATTCCAGCCCTGAAAGCCACTGTTTCAGCGTTAGGGGTCAGTCCTGTTTTGTTTTGGGGTTTTTTTTAATCTTTTTAGCCTTCTGCTCAGTCGTCTGCCACTGTGGCCAGCACGCAGGGCCAGGGCTCGCACTGCAGCCGCATCTGGTGGGAGCACCTGGTGGTGAGGGGGTCCCAGCTGGCTTGAGGAGGGGGTGCAGGGCTGGAGCACGCACAGCAGTGGCTCACAAGCCCAAAGGACCCTGAGCACAGGAGGCCCCTCTGTCCTCGTGGTGTCCCTGCAGCACGGGGAGGATTTTCCAGTGTGTGAGGACAGCCCCTCCTCCCCGTGCTGCAGAATCACCCGTCCCTTCCCCAGAGCAGACACCCGTGACCTTGCAGGCAATGGTAGTGCTGTATTCCCTTGCTTTTCTGCCTCCAGTCTGGATAGGAAAGAGCTCAAACACGGAGATTCCACAGTTTAAAGGCATCACTCCTCCGTGAACACAGAGAGGATACCTGCGGTGCCAGGGCCGAGCTGGTGGCTGCCCCGCAGAGCCACCGGGTCAGGCAGGGACAGGCTGAGGACCCACAGCAATCACCGAGCATAAAGCTTGTTAACTAAATCCTGCAGCCACACGTTTCTTTGGGAAAGCAGCGAGGGAGCCGGGAAACGCAGACAGCGTAGGAGACCAGCCAGCCTCGCATGGGGCACTGCCACAACAGCCCCCACACTGCCCCTGCTCACCCCACGGCGCTCACACAGAGCCCCCCGGCCCCAGCCTCGCTCCAAACCCGCATCCAGACACTCCCTGCAAGAGGGCAACCTTCTCCCCCCACCCTCGTGCCTGCCCAGGACCCCAGAGACTCTGTTGTGGACCACTGCCTTAAAACACGCCCCGAGCGTGTGCGTGCGCGCCCGAGGATCCGGGCTGCGGCGGGGCCAGCACCTCCCGGGGGTGCCCCCTCTCCTTCCGGGCTGCCCCCTGCCCTCCCGGGGTGCCCCTGCCCTCCCGGCGTGCCCCCTGCCCCCCCGGGGCACAGGGGTGCCAGCCGTGCCGGATTCCTGCCGCAGACCGCGAGGAAGCAGGGTGGGTGGGGGGTTTTTAGAGAGTCATTGCAAGATTTTCAGTGGTGCTGAGCACCTTGCAATCCCACCGAGATCCATGGAGAAAGGGTTGGCGTGTCAGCCCGTGCTTAAGGAGGAAGTAGAGGAGAGGGGAACGCAGGAATTTTGACAGGTTGGTTTATCCTGAGCTGCAGCGCAGCCACGTCCGTCCCTCCCTCCCCAGGGCCCGGTGACAGCAGGGGATGGGACAGGATGGGACCATGGGCTGTCGCTGGAGGCTCCAGTCCTCTGTAACCCAGTGTCTATGTAAGAACAATGAATGTTAACACGGTAAATTATTATGACATTAAAAAAAAAAAAATGACCACAAAATAATTGGCTCTTTTATCTGCAGCTTGTTGGTTGGGAAGAGGGGTAAGAACAGGTGATGACTGGCAGGGATGTGGGGGTGGTGAGGCATCTGGTCATGAGGAATGGCCCGAGGAAAGGAGCTGGTGGGATCCAAGTGGGAAGAGGCGGCTGAGGCAGCTCCCAGCAAGCAGGGAACACCATCCCTCCTTTGGAAGAAGCCAGCAAGGCTAAGAAATGAGGAGCTGCAGCAGAATCACTGCATAATATACACACTTTATTTATGAATTTGTATGTTTACAGACTTTCTATACACACATTACCTATATAATAAAAATGTACATGTGTATACATGATCGTATAAATATAGAACTGTAGAAATCTTAGAACTGATCCTGTCTATTCACAGCAACTCCTCCTGGGGGCCCACGTTGTCCCAGCAGCCGTCATTTGAGGCTTGGGCAAAAGGGGCAAGTGTCATTTGTGTTGGTTTGTGCCCAGAATTTGATGCACTGGAAAGAGAGAATTAGTCAAGAGCCACTGGCCCAACAGAAAGGTGCCGTCATTGTCCACAGCACTGGCTTCAGGAATGGTTTCCTTTGCTCCTTGCAGCCTCCATCACAAGGTCACCATGAGGAAGGAGCCCTTGTCACCCCTGCAGGACCATCAGGCCCTCCTCAACATGAGTTTCCATTTCCTTGAGGGGCCACAGTGGAGGCCCCAGAGCTGTTGGGATGGGGCGTTGTCCACACAGGTGACCCACTGCCAGACCCATGGGATAGGAAAGTTTCCTCCTCCTCCTCCCAAGAGCTCCTGTCTGGCATCCCCAGCCCAGACACCAGAGCAGCAGTGGCAGCTCTCCCCTCACCCTGTTTTCCAGATCCTTCCAGACTCCTGCTCCAGTGTCTAACCCTCACAGACACAGCACAGGCTCAGGGACACAAGGGCAGCCTGTTCCTAAAGCCACCACTCACTGGCCATGCAGGGTGGCCCAGCCAAGAGTACAGAAAGGATGGGATGACAGGATGCAGGGAAGCTGTTTATTGATCATACCCTTCTCCTGGCAAGGTGTCAGGACAACAAGGACTCGAGAAGGGTCACTTGGAAGGACCAGGAGGAGGCCCCGAGCAGCAGAACACACTCACCTCCTTGTGCAGCACGTGTGAGCAGGCCATGGGGTGAAGGTCACCAGGCTGCACGAGCTTCTGGCACATCAGACACAGCTTACAGGCAGCTGGGGTCTGGGATGGGCAGGGAGAGAAAGAAAGGAGCAGGCAGGGAAGTCAGACACACAGCTCTGATCATGGATTCAGCTGCAGCCCAAGGCCAGGCTGCCCAATCCCCTCTCTGCCCACAGCCAGCACACCCCCAGAGCCACCATCACGTCTCGTGTCTCTCTGTTCCAGCGTGAAACAAAAAGGATTTGTGCCCCCAATCCTCCCCTTCACCTCAGCAGCCCAGGCAGCTGTGTGAGGAGAGAGCTCCACGGGCTCACCCCTTCAGGCCTGTCCCAGGCAGGCTCCCCCCAGGCAGGCTCCCCTCAGGGCAGGCTCCCCCCAGGGCAGGCTCCCCCCAGGCAGGCTCCCCTCTCCCCTCTCCCCAGGGAGGCCAAGCAGCCTTACGTGTGACGCTGTTCCTGGGTAAGTGACCTGGGCCGGGGGCAGGAACATGCGTGTGCTGATCTGAGGCAGTGGAGCAGAGAACATGGGGGCCCTGATCCGGCCCAGAGGCTGCAGCAAGGCAGAGGAGGCACATCAGAACAGCCCCGAGGGAAAGGACAGAGGAGTCACCCCCAGTCACCTCGGGAATACTGTTCCCTGGTAACGCTGCAGTCAGCAGGACAGGGAACCCAGGGGACAGCCCTAACGCACAGCCCGAGCTCTGTGGGGAACCAGGGAGGGGGGGCAGCTCTCCCTGCTCCCCAGCCCCCCTTCCAGCAGCCCCCACGCTGTCCCACCTGGGCGCCGGCCACCGCCCGCTCCTGCTCCGCCAGCTTGGCCGCCACCAGCTGGTTCAGCTCCTCCATGGTCAGGCCGGCCATGGTCCTCCGGGCAGTCTTGATCTGCTGCAGGATGTTGGTCAGCTGGGCCCTGCGTGGACAGCAGCCTGCTAAGAGTTCCCAGTCCTCACAGACCGGGATCCCTCAGCCACCATGGCCTGGGGGAAGCCGTGTGCCTGCCCTCCACCCTCCAGGTGAGGGGAGTCACAGGGCTGAGGAGCTTCTCTCCCCAGAACACTGGGGAAAGAGCAGGGAACCCCCAGAGACAGGCTGGGGGGCTCCTGCTGTGCCCAGATATCCTTCAAAGCTCCCAGTGATCCCCAGCACTACGGCAAACCTGACGGAGACCTCCACCTTTGCCTGCCTCACTTCCCACAGACCCCACTCACACCAGCAGCCCCCCTTCCCCTCCCTTCCCAAAAACACCAGCAGACCCTTACTTGTTGCACTGTGGAAACCGAGTCAGCAGCTTCTCCAGCAGCTTCTCCAGCTTGTCGGCCGGCTGGGGCCTGTGGAACTCGGGAGCGACGCTGACGGCGCCCAGGCCAGGCGGAGGGGGGATGGAGGCAGCGGGGGGCATGTGGGGGCTGTGCGTGCCCAGGAGCGAGGCCACCACGGGGCTGCTCCTCCCCTGGGAGGCAGGCAGGGGTGGGGAGGGCTGGTTGGGCCTGGACATGGCGGGGTTGAGCAGAGGGAAGGAGAGCGCCCGAGGATCGGCGCTCGGCATCACCATGGGGACGGGGACAGGCCCGATGGGGAAGGGGAGCCGGGCAGTCAGGGGTGGGTTGGGCTGGAATGCCGTCAGCATGAAATCTGTCTGAGAAAGAAAAAGAGGGGAAGAGGGAAAGGCTGGTTAGAGCAGGACCACCTGGCAGCAGAGCCGAGTGCCCTCTCCTCCAGCCAGCGAGGCTGCGGGCACTGGCAGCTGAAGGCAAGGAGACCCTTCCCCTCCTCTCTAGTAAGCCCAGACAGGGAATGGGCCACCCCACACATGACAGGGCCTGTGCCAGGGCCCGCAGCACGGGATGCCCTGCTGTGGGGCTGGAGAGGCACTCACTTCCGAAGGCGGAGGAGGCAGCGTGGGCGTCGGGATCTGGGGGAGGCTGCTCAGCTTTGTGCCGTTCCTCACCATCTGGATGTGGTCGTTGAACTGATCCTAGCAGAGAGGGAAGAACACAGGCACATCTATCAAACCCGGGCAAGTTTGGGGCATTCTAAGCCAGGGGGTGGCAGGCCCTAAAGTGGCAGTGTTTGGCTTCACAAAAGAATGGAAGAGGAGCTGAAGGGAGAAACACTGTGTGTGTGAAGAGCTGCTCACTGTGTGTGTGAAGAACTGCTCACTGTGTGTGTGAAGAACTGCTCACTGTGTGTGAAGAACTGCTCACTGTGTGTGAAGAACTGCTCACTGTGTGTGTGAAGAACTGCTCACTGTGTGTGTGAAGAACTGCTCACTGTGTGTGAAGAACTGCTCACTG
>VZUI01048635.1:0-16620 GCA_013401135.1 Cettia cetti | reverse complement strand
ACTGTGTGTGTGAAGAACTGCTCACTGTGTGTGTGAAGAACTGCTCACTGTGTGTGAAGAACTGCTCACTGTGTGTGTGAAGAACTGCTCACTGTGTGTGTGAAGAACTGCTCACTGTGTGTGAAGAACTGCTCACTGTGTGTGTGAAGAACTGCTCACTGTGTGTGTGAAGAGCTGCTCACTGTGTGTGTGAAGAACTGCTCACTGTGTGTGAAGAACTGCTCACTGTGTGTGTGAAGAGCTGCTCACTGCTGGCTGGGAGGTATCTCCCAGCAGGAACTTACTCGGACACTTTGCTTGGTCATTCGTATCCTGTTCAGCCTCATCTCCCACTCCTGCTTTGGCCTCATGGTCTCCAGCGTGGGTGGCGCAGACCTGCAAGCACAGCTGAACTTTCCCACTTGCAACTGTGCTCTCACTGGCAGCAAAGTGGGAGCAAGCAACCCCCCACACCCTCCTGGCTTCCCCTCCTCCAGCGGGCTGGGAAGGGCTCACCCCCAGGAAAGGCACCCCACAAGGGAGAGGGACTGATCTGGGGACACACAGGGACACCACAGTGAAGAGCACTGGCTGAGCCTGGCAGATGAACAGTGACAGGGAACCCTTGCTGTGTGACATTATTGAATCACATTGATCCAGCAAGAAAACCACAGGAAATCCTGAACTATTCCAGCCCAACTTCCAACGTGAGCAGAGGAAGAGGAGGTGGGACACAGGGACACCTGAGTGACCCTCCCTGCCACTTCTGACACGACACAGACTTACTTGAGGTAGGTGAGGTGTAGCTCTGCTTCTTTTTCTGCTTCTTCTAGTTTCAACACCAGCAGCTCCTTCCGGCTCTCCAGGGACAGGATCTGGGGAGAGAGGCTCAGTTTCTGTTCTCCCATTTCTTGCTGCCAGACCAGGCACTGGGCACTGCCCCCTGCTAATGCTCACTGCTCTGATACTTGTTCTTCTTTCCTCTTATCCCACAAAGTGGGACTTGGCCTTGTCCTCAACTGCTCCTAATTTCACAGAACTGTCCATTAACCATCTGGAATCTCAAACCAAGCACTTTGCAGGGAAGGAGTCAGCTGCTCACCTCTGCTTTCCAGGCCCGTTCTGTCTCCTCAAGAATGTTCCTGTTGATTTCATTGTGCTGGTTCTTCAGCTTGTCCAGCTCCATCTCCCACAGCTGCCTGCACACAGAACAGATCCAGTCCCTTAGGCTCAGGCACTGCCACAAAGGGATGGACCTCAGGAGCTGTGGATGGGGTGGAACCACGGGAGATCAGCAGCCTCCAGACTGCTCCCTGGGCTGTGTGAGTCACTGTCCCAGCAGTGAGCTGTTCCAGAGCACACAAACAAGCAGTGTGCAAACACGCTGGGCCAAATGAGGGGAAATCCCCTCGGCAAAATTCAGTCCAACCCCAGGGAAGATCTGAACCAGGAATCCCGAGCAGCAGGCAGAGCTATGCTGTTCTGATCCTGGAGAAGTTTAAAGCTGGGAATTTCCACCTGTGCTTTGGGAACACCTGGATCTGGAGCATCCCCACCCAGCTTTAAATACCCGAGCGTGCCAGAGTTTAGTGTAGCTGGACAGCTGTGGGGAACGGACAGGGAAATCAGTCTGCCCTAATTCTGGGGAGTTGAAATTCAATCAGAAGTAGCAGTTACAAGCTGAGTCAATCCACCAGGCACAAACTCTAATCTTAGGGATCTTTATGTCACAAGTATCCAGGAGTCTGCTTATGACTGGGATCAAAGAAGATTTAATCCAGAGCCCTGATGCTGAAAGAGGAGATAAAACCTCTAGAGCACGTAACTGGCCAGCACTGCTGGATCACTGTCTCTACTCTGTCCCAACCAAGAGCATCAGTTTCACTCTGAGGCAAAACGACAGGAGGGAACAGTGCACTGGGCAGCATTAATCAGGTGAGGAATAAGAGCCTTACTTCTCATCAGACTGCTCTGCGATCAGAGAGGCAATCTTGTTTTCCTTCTCCTCCTGCTCCTTCAGCAACCTGCAGAGGAGAGAAGGGACAGCACAGCTGGAATCCCAGCAGAGCAGGGCCCACACTGAAACGGCCCCAGCCCAAGCACACACCACAGGCTGCAATGGAATGGTTCCCTGCAATGTGTGTGGGAAAACAGCCGCCAACAGCCTCTGGAGCACAAATCTGCTGTCTCATGGCACTGCACAAAGGCTGTGGCACAGAACCAGGCTGGCTGCAGGCACCTGTGCTGCTCCCCCAGCACGTGCTCTGCCATGGTCACCTGGGGGGAAAGGGCTGAGCACTCAGAGCCATCACTGGAGGAGTTTCACTCAAAAATATCACTGAGCCCTCAGAATAAAAACCCAGAACTCAACGACACGACAGAATGGCTCCGTAAAAGTGCCAAGTCAAATACAGGGCCTATCCTAAATTAATCCATATACAGGTCTGACCTAAATACTCGCTGCTCCCTAAAAGTTTAAAGTACTTTGCTACACCAGGTTTATATCACGGTTAAGCAAGGCCTCCTTTCCCAAAAATAAACACTTTCTTTTTCATACAAATACCTTCTGCCTTTCTCACAGAGTTTCTCAATTTCAGCTTTGAGATCCTGCTCTTTCTGCAGGAATTCTTTCTTCTCTTTCTCCATCTTTTTCTTAGTCTCTTCTCGCTTGATCGTAACATCCTGAATCGCTTTCAGGATCTCCTGGAGTAAAAGAAGCAAAATTATCAAGTCATGGTTTTGATTTGATGGATTTGATTTTTTGGGGGGTTAATTGATTAATGAGATTACACAGCGAACTCTTTCTTTTTAGCAGATCCAGTCAAGATATAAATTGGTTATTATGAGGAAACTCAGAAGACCGATGCTCTGCGCAGCAGGTTAAACAAAAACACAAAGCCTCTTCACAAAAATTTTGAAATGTTTAAAATTACAGGGCAGGTTAAACAAAAACAGTTCTTCACCAAATACCTGGTGGTTTTTCATCTCCTCTTCCCTCCGCTGCTGGAGCTGCTTAAGCTGGACCTGCAGCTGATTCTCCACCTGCCTCTGTTTGTCCAACACCTCCTGGTAGCGCTCCTTCAGCAAGGCCCGCTCAGACATCATCTTGTCCTGCAGTGGAGAGCAAAACTCTGTAACAAGGGCAGCTTAAGGACTCTGAGGCTGATATTTGATGCTCTGGGAGGTCTTCTCCAACCATAATGGTTCTGTGGTTCTGCAGCTCCTTTGCCTGGGAGTGTGAGTGGCAGAGCCGAGCGCAGGGCTCGATACCCACCAAGTTCTTCTCGATGTCCTGGTCCGTGTTCACGTCCGCATCGGCCGCCTTGAAGTCGGTCTGTGAAGGGAGATGATCGAGATCAGCCCCTGCAGTGACCAGAGAGGGACCCCAGGCCCTCCCTGGGCACCTGTTCCAGTGCTCGGCCACCCTCCACGGAAAGGAGCTCTCCATCATATTGAGGTGAAGCTTATCATTTTAGTTTATGGTCATTGTTCTTCATCCTATAGCTGGGCACCAACAAATAGAATCTGGCACCATCCTCTGACACCCCTTGGAGATGTTTATATGCATTAATGGCATCTCCTCTCAGTCTGTCTAGACCAACCAGGCCCAGTTCCTGCAGTCTCTCCTCATAAGAGAGATGCTCCCAACCCCTCGTCATCTTCACAGCCTCTGCTGGACCCTTCTTCGGTAGTTCCTTGTCTTTCTTGCTGTACTGAGGAGCCCAGACCTGAACACAGCACTCCCAGTGTGGCCTCATTAGGGTCGAATTTTAATTAAAGATTAATTGAAGACTGTTCAAAGCAGAGGACTGGGCATACAGCAGCAGCTGTAAAGCTGCAAGCATGGATGCTTTTACCCCCCAGTCTCGACTTATTCCTTATAGTTCTTTGTCCTCCAGGTTCTACAGGAGCCTTTCGGGGCCCTCGGCCCGCACACCAAAACACCGCGAGCCCCGGCGGAGCTGCACCCACCTGCACCGCGATGTTCTGCGACGGCCTGGCCGGGGCCGCCTCCTCGTCGGGCTCCTCGGCGGCCGCTCCGCTCTGCCCCGCGGCCTCCGCGCCGCCGGCCCCGGGCGGAGCGAGCAGGAGAGGGAACACGGCGGAACCTCCCTTTCCTCCGCCGGGCCCCCGGCTCTCCCCACGCCGAGGGGCGGCTCGGCCTCCCCGGAGGGTTTCGGGGCGCCCCGGGGCGAAGGGACGCGGCCCGGTCCAGCAGGATTCCCCGGAGGGAAGTCCCTCTCCGGCACCGCTAGCTGAAGCCCCGCCTGGTACCGATTTCCGTAACTAGCTCAGCCGCAACACAGTGTGCCTCTGCCTCCTTTTTAATATTTTATTCTTTTTTTCATAGAATTTAGTGCTTTCCCAGAGCTGCCCCCCTTAAAGAGGGCGTAACTTCTCTGCGCCCTAAACCTTCTCGTTACCCTCTGTCGAGCCCCCCAAGACAGCCCTGCCCTTGCTGTGCCAGCCGCCCGCCCACGGGAAGCTGCCGCTGGACAATGGCGAGCCAGCGGGCAGAGGAGGCTGCGTGGAGGCAGCCTCTCAGATATCATGCTAGGCTTGCAACTGGCTTCCTCCTTCCTTGTTCACAAAGCAGCCTCGGGTCTTCTTTCATGTCCCTTATTTTAGCCTGCTTTAGGTCATTCCCTGGTCATTCCCTCTTACCCCCTGACCCTGACTCCAGGTGAATTTTGGAGAAAGTGCTGGCGTCACCCCTCACCCCATTATCAGGTGGGAGGAGACTGAACAAATCGATCACTACATAAATATTTTATGGATGTGGGCACCTGTGTTCCCTTGCTGTCTGTGTGCTCCTGACCCGTTCCCCCAGGACTGCCTCTGAGGAGCTGAGCCAGTGTGGCACTTGTGCAAAGCAGCCTCTGATGTCTCAGCTGAGCCATCAGCAAGGGGTGAGCGAGCAGTGGCTTTGAATTCAAAGAGATGCCCAGCACCACACTACACTGAGCTCTGTGGAAGGAGCTGGGCATGCTCCAGTGGGGCAGTGTGCTACAGCCCTTCCTGTGGGACCCAAGGTATGGCTCAATCCACACTGCCAGGAACTTCCTGGCTCCACTTGAGGATGGCCAACTTTGTGATTCTTGATTGAGAGTCTGCCTATTGCGTGTTCCCTGCTGCTTCTCCTCCAGGGCTACAGATCTCCTCCACCCCTCCATTAATCTTCTGCCATCCTGGCCTGGGAGCAGGCCAAATCAAATTTGTTCCCCTCTCCTGCCTTGCTGTGTCCAGCATCAGTTATAACCTATGGCCTGCCTATCTCCCCTGTCCTGCCCACAGCTCAAGGCTCCCCACAGCAGCCCCCAACTGCATTTGTAATACTTCCTCTCCCACCAGTAACCATCTGCATCCTCCCTGGCACACCCATGACCACTGGGACTCAGCTGGGTTTCAATCCCTCCAAGATGGGCTTAGGTTGGGAAAGAAGTGAGCTTTTTCTCTTCTGTGACCTCCTTTTTAGTGCTTTTCCTCTTCTCAAGCAGATGTTCTTTGCTCTGCTTCTGACTAGAGAGGCTGAGTGGTGGCAAGCAGTGCTTTTGTCCAGAGAGAAGGCAGGAAGGCTTTCCTCATAGAAAGGCAGAAGGGATCCTCATCTTCCAAAAACCAGTGCTGTAACAGCAGCTGGTAGGGAGCAATGTGCCTCGCAGCAATGCTACCAAATAAACAGCCAGGGAAAAGAGAAGGACAGATGGACAAGAGGGATCCTGGTCACAAAGCTTGTTTTGAAGCAGTAGTGACAGCTCCAGCTCGGAAACCTCCCAGCATGTGACCTTTAGCCACTGCTGACTCCCTTCTTCCTGCTGCCCCATCCTGTCACCCGCCCACCACGCTGCCACAGCCTGCCTGCGTGCCTGGCAGCCCGTGCTTTCTGCCAGCATCCTCCCCCCTCACATACTCCTGGTTTTACCCCTCCACACCCTTGCACCTGGGCCAGCAGGGTCAGACAGGGGGGACCTGCTGCTGTGTGCAGCCAGCGAGGAGCACAGGCAAGAGCAGCGCCACAAACCGTGCAGCGAGTGCTTTCCCAAGCTCTGCTTGGCCTGCTCCTGTCCGGCTGGGGAAAGCCAGCAAGTGGAGCTGATTAATGAAATGCCAGTGGAGGAAGGCATTGCCATCCATCAGGAAAAGCTTTTTTTACCAGGAGGCCAGCACAGCACTGGAGCAGGTGGTGGAATCTTCGTCCGTGGTTGTTCTCGGGGCTCAGCTATGCAAATCCAGTGATGTGACCTGGTGCCAAGAAAGCCCCACTTACAGCAGGAACTTACAGGGCTACAGACCTCCAGCACCTCTTCCCACCAACACTCCTGCTGTCTCCTGGACAGCAGGCAGTGTGGAGCCTCCTTTTTTCTCCAACTTCCCTTGCTTAGGATACTTGCTGGAGTACAGGATTCTTACTAATGCAGAAGATGATTGGGACAAAGGGCCAACCTATTCCACTTACTCCTGCAGAAACCCAGAAACTAGAGACAATCCTGCCACCCAGGGGACCACAGCACTCCTCCTCTGGGCTTCAATCTCACTGCAGCACAACAGCTCCTTCTCCTTATCTTCTCTTCTTGGTTCACCTGGCACTTCTCCAGACCTTCTGATGGCTCCTGCCCCCAGTTTATCAGCTCAGGGTCAACAGTGGCACTGCTGGACCACAGCTGCTGATATGCAGAGCTGCTCATTAAAATCATACCTGTAGCCAAGGTGAAAAAAGACACTTACTCACAAACATGGTGGTATTTATCTTACTTCCACAGATTTTAAGGCCAAGAAAGAAGCACTGCATTTTCTGACCCAGTGCAAAACAGTGTAAATTCCTGTAGTTCAGATCAGGTACTCCTGTGGGATTGTGTCTCTAATTGCTGACAGCACAGTAAAAAGAGATTAGGCCTCTACCACTATCCTCCATAGGCAAATCAAGGTAGGTTCTCCAGGTGGCAACCCCATGTTAAAATCACCTGTCTCCTTTGCATTTGCCCAGCTGTGACATCCATTACCATGCTCCTCCTCTCTCAGATCTCAGAAGCTCTTGGTAGCTAACACATCCTCCTTGCAAGGGTACTTTGTAGGTGAAACGTGTCCAAATTGGCTCCACAGCTTTCAAAGAGGCTCTTTTTGTGCCCCCCCTTTCCCTCTGAGTACCTCAGTGCACAACACTGCTGAAATATTTCTGTGTAAACTCTCCAAGTCTTCCAACTTCCAAGATCCTTCACGAAAAATGACCCATAAAATTGCTTCTATCCACTACCAGAGGGAGGTGTTGCAATGAACACACAACTTTTGGGCCTAGCAAAGTCATCAGCCCAGTCAGCTGCCTGGATTTGGGTGCAAATTTGGAGAAATTGGTGCAGAGGAGCAGCTGCCACCAGCATCTGGTGATCGCCACACTTAACAAAACACAGAAATGTTCCTGTCTAACAGCAAAGGAGTGAATGGATTTTCTTCTAAAAATGCACAAACACCAGTCCAGGAGGGAGTTTTGGAGCCAGGCCTTCATGAGAAGGCAGTTCGAGGCAGTCCTAGAGCCTGGGACCTGACTGACCTGACCTTCTCAGCAGTTCCTGACTGACTCTACCAGGCAGGTGGAACCTGCAGACATCCTCCTCAGGAGCTCTCCACATCCTCCCTAGCAGGGGTGGACAGCCTGGGGGAACAGACCCACTAATGGGACTGTGGCCATTTGTGGATTCAGCCCCTACAAAAGTGTCCCTATCTCTGGGTGTTATGTGCAGTGTAGCGTGTGCACGAAGATCCAGAGTTCACATCCAAGTCCTTGAAGTGTGCAAGGCTGGATTTCAGCCCCTTCCTCAGGATACAGCCAGACATGAGACAATGCATCCAGAGGCAGCACGCCGGGCCCAGAACAGACATTACAGCACATGACATCACTGGAGTCAGTGACTGATCCCCGTCGCTGCTGGAGTCTCTTCTCTTTCCATTACGTACTTTTGTCCCCAGAAGCCTTCATTTTCCTTCCTGCAGCAGCCCAAGAGTGCAGCAGTGCAGGGCCTGCCTCTCCTCCCTGGCGTGCAGAGGGGAGCTGGCAGCACTTTGCAGCCTGCAAGGCAGGAGCTGCCAGCTGGCTGTCTTCATTGTGCCCTGATAAGGCTTCTCCAACAGACTCCCAGTTTGGGGAGAAGGACTGCACACAGCACAGTGGAACAGATATCACGACTTCTCTCAACAAGCTTTTAATCTGTGACAGCATTTTTACCCCTCAGATCTGCTTTCAATCCTTGCTCTGCCTCAGTTCTTGCTTTGCTCTGTCTCAGCTCTCACAAGCCACGCTATCAGCAGCTTTCAGATATTAAAACACATTAAAGGAAGGTACTGAAAGATGATCCAGCAGTCGTATTTTCCAGAAATCTCAGCTTGCAGGTAACAAAAGATTCCCAGAATAAGAAGGCAGCTGCAAGCACAAGCCTAATGTGACCACAGCCTTGTACCATAATGCAGAGGAAACCAGCGAGCTGTGTCCCCAGCTGCTGCATCCCCAGTACTGCCTCTGAAGCTCGATGGTGGCATTTCAATGCCTCACTCAACGTTCTCTCTCTGAACAGCCATAACTGCAATGGCTGAAGTCAAGAGCAGGACATCAAACCACCAAGGAGAGATGAAAATTTCTCCCGTCTCTTCACAGCTATAACAAAGGTTTTGCAGGGAGGCCAAGTGATTGCAACAATGCTCAGCTAGAAAGAAGTTTTATTGACACAGTTAAAGCAGCATTTCTGCATTTCATAAAGCATAGTCCTGCATTTCAGGGCTGAAATTCCATCGTAATTTGGACAATGCCAGAAACCAGACAGTTTACCCTAGGATCCCAACCAGGAAAACTCTCTCCCTGCTGCTGGGGTTATCAGGATAAAATGGTTCTCAAGCTGAGGCTGCACACTCACACAGTTACCTCAGCAGGTGGCAACAACAGAAGACAGATCGGCATCACTCCCGAAAGGACAGGCCCAGGGCTTAAAGAGGCTCTTGCTGCTTCTCTCACCAAAACTTAGGATGTATTTGTCCTCGCTGAACATTTCCCAGTTTTACAGTCTCTATGCAAATGGGGCTACTAGAAATGCAGTATTGAAGCAGTAATTCCTTCCCTTGGGTGCTATTGCACCTAGCATTTATTTAATTATTCTGAAAGACACCGAAAATCTTCCCTTGGGTCCTCTGTATCCAACAGACCTCCTCACACTAGCCCAAAGTGAGACAGTTGCATCAGAGGCTCCTCCATGCCTAATTCATGAGGGAAGCATGGGGAAAAAGTTAATTTTCACCTATGAAGATATTTGTTTAATGGCTATTCAACACAATTATAGCCCCCCTCCTGCCCTTCCCCACTCTAAACAGGCTTATAGGGAATAAAACACACAGATAGATAAGCCCTAAAAAGCAGAAGATAACAAGGTCTGTAACAAAGACCAAGACTCCTGAGACACTGACAGACCAAACCATTACAGGAACCACTCAAGTGTAACCTTCAAGAGCTTCAGCCAGAAACTTCACAACGGATAAAAAGGCATCATTATCATGGGCTTCGTGGGAAAGAGCAGATCTGTGATGGGATGTTTAAGGGTAACTGCAGGACTGTGTGAAGTTTATCATGCAATGTTTTAAGGAAGATTATGGGAGCAAAACTTATGGGATGTTAAGGGGAAGGATCAAAGGAGGTGAAAGGGAGGCATCAAGCTAAATCAGGGAGAATTGAGCATGGGAAATGAAGAGAGGAATAAGTAGGAGCCAGTGACATGGAGACTGGCTGCTGGTCAGTGTGCCTGTGGCTGAGCCCTCTCCCAATTACCACCATCTGTCCTGGCCTCGCATTAAGCTAATCCCAGCTGTTTTCCCTGCACGCACACACGCTGCTGGTCCCTAACTGCAAGCTGGGCTAGCCTGCAAGGAAGGGAGGTCTGAGAACCACGCAGCAGACAGACCACAAGCCTGAGGACCAGCTGCCAGTGATCCACCAAAGTGTGGGCAGACAATCCACCAGCACAGTCCAGCTTTGATGGGCCAGGGAGCAAGAACATGTTTTGTAAGTGCCGTTTTGTGTTTCCCTGGGCACCCATCACAGCAGGTTCCCTCAGCTTCTGCTGATCTGTGCCTGGTGGCATCAACAGTGAGTGGGAGAGCTGCAGCCTCACATGTAGCAGACCAGGATATTTAAACAGAAACAGCCCAGACTACTGCTTGCTATGTCTTAAGGTGAAGCAGCTGCATCTGGGTGAACATAAAGGCAAAAGAACTTCACTGTACAGCTCCACAAACCAAAAACAATCCCTGCTCAAGTCTGGGAGGCCAAGAACTGAGAGACTACTGCGGACCAGAAAAATGGTGAAATGGGGACAGTCACAAGAGTGAACTAAGTGACAGCAGGGAACTAGGGAACCACTGGGCTAGAGCCTTGCCCAGACAAAGCACTCAGCTGACAGCTCCACACAATACAGCCTTCATGCAGGCAGCAAGGATTTCAGCTCCCACTGCTTCCTCACAAACATCCCCGTTGTAGGGAATAAGGACAGACACCAGAAATGCCAGAGCATCAGCTGGGAGTAAGAGGGGTTTCTGCTGCAAAGGAATAAGGGGACACAGCAGAATTCTGCATTCCGTGTTCCAAGGAAAAAGAACAAGACTTGAGCAAGAGTATAAAACTTTTAATGGTCAGTGCATCAGTCCTTGATGCAAAGGGGAAGGAGCAAAGGAGGCTATCATTGTCCCAGGTGCTCAGACCTGCAGAGATGATCTGCACAGAGCAGCAAAGTGGGGGTACGCACAGAGTTGCAGCAGCCTTTGCTCTCCAAGGAAGGGACCAACAGGTGGAAAAGCAGTTCCTCTCACTGTCCATTCGCTTTCACTCTATGCTTCTTCTTCCTGGTAGGGACTTTAGGCCGCACCATTCTGGGAAAAGGCCGGACAGCCTTCAAGGGTCTCCTCTGTGTTTGCAATGAAGGTTTCTTCTTCAAAGCAGGCTGGGGCAGCTTCTGCTCTTTTTCAGCTTTTGACCCCTCAAGTTTCTTCTTTTTCGGCAGAGGCTCCGTGATGATGGTATCGGGGACAGCGGGGGGAGCTGCCGCTTCCAGAGCAGGCCCTTCATCTGCAAGGAGAGAAAGGCGCTGTGAGGCGAACCCGCGTGCCTTCTGCAGGGGGAGCAGCCTGCGAGGGCAGGCCCAGCCAGCTCAGCCGGGCTGCAGCACCACGTTACCTTGCCGTGCCTGCGGGATGGCATTGGAGAACTTCTTGAACTTGGCGATGAAGAACCCGTCCATGTTGTGCGTGTGGGGGTAGAAACGCCGCGTGCACTTGAGGGACGGGTGGAAGCGACGGTCCTTGAACCTGGAGGAGGAAAGGGGGTGAGGAGCGATAGAACACCTCTGCTCAAACCTGGCCCCCAAGGAGCAGTCACACGTGCAGCCTGTGACCTGGCACGCACCTGGTGAAGCCTTCCTTGCCAAAGTCCAGGCCTGTGGCCACCAAACGGACGTTGCGTTTCTTCAGGGCATAATCCACAACCCACTCATTCTCCTCCACCTGCCAGAGGCTAAGCATTAGGATCCAAACCTCACCGTCTCCTGAGGAGGAGGTGAACCACAGCAGACCGTGGTAGAAGGCACTTACCATGATGGAGCAAGTGCAGTAGACAATGTAGCCCCCCGTCTCTGAGGCAGCGTTGACTGAATCTATGGCGCTAAGAATCAGCTCCTTCTGCAGGTGGGCACAACGCAGGATATCCATCTCATCCTGAGAGAGAAAGAAAGGTTAGGATGCCACAGGCATGGGGAAGCACCCCAGGCCTCTGCTGTGGATGAGGGAATGACAGGAGAGCAAAGCACATATAATATACAAGAGTCTGGAGTCTTCTGCAGAATTAATCTCAAAAAACTAGCCCAGTACAACACACAGAATAAGAAAGGAAATATGTACTGTAGGTATCTCTCAAGAACAAAGCTGCCCCAAAGGCCTTTCTCTCATGACTCATACTTGAGTCTGCACTAGTCACCCACCTTGTTGGTTTTGACAGCAGGATCCTTGGAAATGACACCTGTTCCGCTACAAGGAGCATCAAGCAAGACACGGTCAAACCCTCCAAGAACCTACAGACAGATGTAGATTTGGAATTATGCTCACAGGTGGGAACTCAAAACAAGGCCAAGACTAGAAGGGGAACCAGAAGACTGGGAAGGCAGGAAAGACTCCTTCTCCCTCCTCCCTGTCTGCCTTCCTGTCTCTGTATTAAATAACGAACACACTCCCCCAGCAGCTCTGCTCATCCTCCTGTGACTTTGGAGAGACAGCAGAGCAGCTCTGGGTAAGCACTGTGAACAGGAGCATACCTTGGGGAACTGGCGTCCATCGCAGTTACTCACAACAGCATTGGTGACTCCCAGCCGGTGCAAATTCCCTACCACGCTACGGAGCCGCTCGGCACTGCTGTCATTAGCCAGGATCATCCCTGTGTTCTTCATAAGCTGAGCTGCCAGAGGACAAAACGCACCAGCAAGGGGCTGAAAACCTCTTGTGCCTTTGTCTCCAGTGACAGCCACCCTCTCCTTTCCTCGAGTTCAGTCCCACTCTATCCCCCCTTTCTGTGGAGACCTATGGAAACTCCTCACTTGACAGAGCATCCCTCCCAAGGCTCCAGGGTGTTACCTATGTAGCTGGTCTTGCCTCCTGGGGCACAGCACATATCCAGGATGCGCTCATTCTCCTGGGGAGCCAGCGCCATCACAGGGAGAAGACTGGAGGCTCCCTGCAGCATGTAGTGTCCAGCCAGATACTCTGGGGTGGCACCTGTGCAGGGAAGGCAGAACAGAAGATGACACGTGCAAGAAGGGAAGCAGGAGCGGGTGAGCTCAGCCCTGTACGGTAAAGGTGATCTCACCGATGGGCACAGTGGAGTCATAAATAACAAGTCCCGTCTTCGACCACTTCCCCAAGGGGTCAAGATTCACACCACGGTTGATCAGAGCCTGCGAGGCAAGGAGAAGGGACTGAGACACCGCTCCCTGGGGCAGGCACTGCAGGATACAGCCACTGGCTCCTGCTCACCTGTGCCAGGTCCCGCCGCCGCGTCTTCAGCGTGTTGGTGCGAATGGTGACGGGGCGGGGAACCTCGTTAGCCTCCAGGAAGTTCACCAGCTGGATGGAAGAAGGGACAGGGAACAGAGATAAAAATGAATTCTCAGGGAGGCAGCCAAACCCCCGTTGGTCAGCACAGCTACGGGGAGGGCAGGATCCCACCTCAGGGAGCGGGAAGATGTCCATGAGCTTGGTGAGCAGGAAGTCGCTGTAGGAGTAGTAGGCAGCCATGTCGCGGCGCAGCACCGCGAGGTATTCCTGCCGGGAGCGCCCCTCCTCCCGCTTCACCCCAAAGTTCTGCAGCACTTCCATGTTGCCCTGGATGCGCTGGTGAATGACGTGCAGGTCAGGAGGCTCAGCAGGTGGGAACACCGTCAAGGAATCACCAAGAGCCAAGGAACTCGCACAGCAGCTCTTTACAAGTACAGTCAGCCATGCTGGACCTGTGTGCTGCAACAGTGCCTGCGCCAGAAAGGCTCTGCTGGAATACTGCCTCCATCAGAGCTCAGCAGGTGCAGGATTCCAGGGATGAAACTGCACAAAAACGTTCACAAGGCAGAACTAGAGGGTGTTTAAAAGCATTACTCTAGATAAACAGAGAAAAATAGAAAACAAACAAACAAAAAAAAACCCAACAAAAGAAGTGTTTTAATACTGAAAGCATTACCTGCAGCAGAAAAGAGACTAGAAGTTCCCCAAGGGCAGCCAAGGCATACAGAGGAGAGTAAGAAGGGAGGCAGAAAATTAAAATCACCAAAGTCCAGCAGCAAGGACTTTGGATGCTAGAACTGCTGTCATCAGAAACTCTGGGAATGGGTCACACAAACACTCATCAGGAAAATCAGGGTAGAGAGGAACAAACCAAATAATAAGACACCACTATGTATTTAGGACTAGAAAGGAAATTAGGGCAGGTTCCAAGCCCCATACAGGGCATCACAGATTTCCTAACTGTGCTATACAAACACAGCATTATACAGTACCTATTAGGACAGCTCAGCTAAAAATACCTCGTCATGCACAGACACTTTTGCTAAGCAATATGCATGATAAAGTCCAAGTGAAGCTCTTTGGTTGTAATCCAGGCCCCGTGCTGCATCACGCACATGGCTTATGGATCTCACAGATAAAAAGGATATCCTCCTTCTCAATCTCTTCACTAGTTGGCAGTTTAAACTGTTCATCTATATCCAGGTTGAGCTGCAGATCTGGGCCCTCTTCTTCCTTCTGTCCCATTTTCTGCTTGCTTGTCTCCTCTGCATCCTCTTCCTCCTCCTCTTCACTATCATCTTCACTGAGGCCTTCCCTAAGGACAAAGAACAGGATCACACAGACACTTCTCAACTACCATTTCTTAGATGGCAGGAAAGGCAGAAGAATAGCAACAAAGGCTCCTCATCTATCCAGGAAAGGTTCTACACACTCACCTGTCAGGCTTCTGCTTCAGGGCAGTTTTTTCAATAGGCAGCAGCTACAAAGAGACAAATGATTAATCAAAAAACATCCACAGTCTCCCCTTATTTCCCACCATCTGTGAAATTACCTTGCTTTGTCTGAAAACAAACAAAAACACTGAATGCTATGCTGGAATCAGCTGCTAAACTTGAAATCTTGTGAAGGAAAGAAGGGGAAAGTTCTCCACCACCTCACCATCCCCTGCCACACAAGCCATCCTTTCCCCACAAGCCCGAGGGGTCCTTTCAGCCAACAACACCAAGTATTTCTTATGTGATTAAGGGCAGGAAGTTCCTACCTCTTCTTCCTCTGATGACGAGGCACCATAATCATCCACCATTTCCTCGCTGCTCCCATCCTCCTCCTCCTCCATCTCCCAGCTGCCCTCTTCCACCTCACCATCACTGGATAATTCCACATGGTTTCCTTTAGGTTGTGTTTTCTTGGCTTTGGCTGGAGCCAGCCACTTGGAATTGCCATCACTGAAGCCAGGCTGGCCACGGGCAGTTTGTCCTGCTGTCTTTACAGCACGTTTCTCCTTCAGGGGAGACAGCTGCTCTTCAACTAGAGGCAGAAGAAGCGGTTAAAAGTTAGGCATTATTTCCAAAATCAGCTGCTCTGCTTTTTCAGCTATTACACAAAAAAGCCTTAGTCCAAGTCCTGAGCTGCCTGTCCAGAGGGAGGGACTGCTTGCTCTCTGCATCTCATGAAGTACTGGGCATATTCTCACCTCTCCCCCAGTGAACCTTTCAGGAGATCTAACTAGAATTACCAAATTAAAACACTGCCACAAAATTCTTATGGTATTTGCTCTGACATATTATGTTACCCTCTGTCCCAAATCTTTGTTTACCCTTCCTTCTTTCTATTTCAAGTTTCTCAGACTACACAAGATGTAACAAAAAGATTTAAAAACCTCAGCTATAAAAGCAGCCTGCAACACCCTTGCTGTGAATGGAGGATACATAAAAAAAATGAGTCTAACATACAGAAGAGAGACCTTTGGCTAGTTCTTCAGACAACACTGCCTTCTGCCATGGCAGCCACCAGAAATCATACAGAATACTTTGTTGTTGTTATCTATTAGAGAGAACCCAAAAGAAGGTCAAGATGATGAAGGGTCTGGAGGGGAAGCCTTGTGAGGAGCAGCTGAGGCCACTTGGTCTGTTCAGCCCGGAGGAGACTGAAGGGAGACCTCACTGCAGGCTACAACTTCCTCAGGAGGGGAAGAGGAGGGGCAGGCACTGATCTCTTCTCTGTGGTGATCAGTGACAGGATCTGAGGGAATGGCAATCAAAGTTGTGTCTGGGGAGGTTTAGATTGGATAGCAGAAAAAGATTCTTCATACAGAGGGGTGGCTGGGCACTGGAACAAGTTCCCAAGGAAGCGGTCACAGCACCAAGTCTGTCTGAGTTCAAGAAGTGTTCGGACAACATGTTCAGGAATATGGTGTAACTCTTGGGGTGATCCTGTGCAGGGCCAGAAGCTGGACTCAATTATCCTTGTGGGCCCCTTCCAACTGAGGACACTCTAGGATTCTGTGATTTAAAATAATCGAATTCCACATGTCCCTTGCCTTGAAAACGACGCCAGACAAGGACGGGGGGCCGGCGGCCCGTCAGCCCGGTTCGGACCCGCTCCCACTCACTCACCTGTCGGCTCCTGCTCTCCCGCTCCTCTTCCGAGCGGCCTCCTCCCCGCCGGGCCGCTGCCCGCTCCCAGCCGCCTCTTCGCAGCCCTGCATCGGGAGGGAAGCGGCGATCAGCCCGGGCCCGGCCCGCACACCCCGGCCCGCCGCACCGCCCCCCTCACCTCTTTCTGCCGTGACTGGAGAGCTTCTTCCTGCCGGTCTCCGGCTCTGCGGGAAGACACGCGGCGGTCAGACGGCCGCGGGCGCCGCGGGGCGGCCGCGGGCCGGAGCAGGCCGCACTTACCTGGCGGCAGGAAGCGGGCAAGCTCCACCTCGGCCCCGCGCTGCTTGCGGGCCTTGCGCCCGGGGCCGCGCTTCTCCTTCCTGGTGGGATCGAGCTTCCGCCCCATGGCCGCGCCGCGGGGCCCCGCGCGCCTCCGCCACACGTGCCGCGCTCCCCGCCGCCCCGGCGCCCTCGC
>VZUI01048634.1:0-188952 GCA_013401135.1 Cettia cetti | reverse complement strand
GAGGAGCAGTGCCCCTGCACCTTCAGGAGCTGCAGATCCCAGGAGGAGCAGTGCCCCTGCACCTTCAGGAGCTGCAGATCCCAGGAGGAGCAGTGCCCCTGCACCTTCAGGAGCTGCAGATCCCAGGAGGAGCAGTGCCCCTGCACCTTCAGGAGCTGCAGATCCCAGGAGGAGCAGTGCCCCTGCACCTTCAGGAGCTGCAGATCCCAGGAGGAGCAGTGCCCCTGCACCTTCAGGAGCTGCAGCACCTGCTGCCATTCCAGAGAAGCCGCGGGACCCGAGGCTGGCAAGCCTGGCCACAAGAACTGAAGCCAAGGGCAAGGAGCAGCCCTCGAGAGACGGCCATCGGTCAGGCCAGGGCAACCCAGGAGCAACAGCACAGCAAGGCCTGGATGTGTCCTCAGCTGCCAGGGATCAGATCTGCAGGACAGAAAATGCCAAGAAGGGCCAGCAGACAGCAGGACAGTGCAGTGTGCTCCCCACAGCCCCTCACACAGCTCAGCACGGGGGTGACTGGAGAGCAGCTGTGTCCAAAAGTGGTTCCAAAGCCCCCAGTGAAGGAGGTCACAGCAGTAGCAGTGAGTGGAACAAAGACTCTCGTGGTTTATCAAGAAGACCATCCCAGGAATCACCAGAGAACACAGAATCAAGCTCTGCCAAGAGAAGAAAGATCTTTCCCTGACTTCACTATCGGCTCATTACTGAAAATCTGTTCCCAGATTTCTGTCTAGCAAGGACTCTATTTTAAATTATTTAGCACAACTGGAACTCCCTTATATTGATACCACTACTATCAGTAGATGTCTTTCCCATCGTGTCCCTAATTGTGAAGGGATTTTATACCTGACAGATGGTACCTTTGAGGTTTTGAAAAGAGAAGTTGGGTAGCTGCATAGCTTGGAAGAGCAGTGAGTTTAGTCATCTAGGAGGCTGAGGTTGTAAATGTTTAACGGTGTATATTTGTACAGTATACAGAATTATTTTAAGATATTTGGCAAATACATAGCTTCTTGTTTCCTTGTGTAAATGCTAATTTCTTAGAGCTGAATTTTTTTATGAAGAACCAGAGTAAAGCAAAAACAGAACCCAACCCCAAAATCCAAAAGAGAGACTTCTTTTCCCTTTGCACTAATATGTCTAATTTATTTCATAGCAAAACTGAATGTTGAAAATGTGGTAGCAGTGCTTCTTGCTCATGCTCCACTACGGCCTCAGGGAAGTGTGAGGCAAATGTACATTGGTTGAATGGAGAGAATTCTACTTATTTTGTATATTTTATTGCCTGTTTTTATAGGAAAAGAAGAGTTTTTGTTTATACAAACGTGCCTTGAGTTTTGCTCTTGCTGCTGCTCTATCAGTTGGAGTCCCTCTCTTGTTGCAGTGGCAACACAATCTGCAGATTCAAACCTGTGAGGTCTGTTTGGTCCCACTGTGTCCTTGTGAGGAGGAATCTCACTGTGGAATCTTGGTCCAAGATCTAGTTAACAGTTATTGCTAATATCCCTTGATTTTCTTTGTATGGAGCTTTTGGAGAGCTGCAGGGATCAAAAGGGCAGGTAGTTCTTTCTAGGTGTTACTGCTAGACTCTTTCCACTGTGCTGATGAAGAATATGCAGCCATTAAAAGAGAACAGCAAAAAAACCCAAGTTATTTTTAAGAAAACCTTCCTCACATCATAACATTTCACAATAAAAGTGGAATTATTTCTACTAAGAATTCCTTGGAGTCACTGTGAAGTATCACTTTTTGTTTTCTGGAGCTTGTGTGTGTCTGAGGAGGTGAAGAGCAGCGTTTCCCATGCACTGAGTGTTGTGTGGAGATAACCTGAGAGTGCAGGTCTCAGGGAAGGCAGGAGCTGCAGGGTTGGCTGCACAGTTGGCCAGGTTGTTCCATCTCCAGGTGTGTGTTCTGGACAGCCTGAAGCAGGGAGTGTCCTGTCCCTTGTCACAGCACTGTGGCAGTGGCTTTGCTGGAGCAAGTGAGCCACAGTCTTCAGTTCCATTTTTGTTATTGCAGGGATAATTCCAGCTTTGTCCTTTGAACCCACAGGGCCCTGTGGTGCAGCTCAGGGAGACACCACTGCCTTACTCTGCCAAGCACCAGGTGCTGCTTCAGCCTGTAATTGCCAGGAAAACTCATTCCTAATGCATCCAAGCCCAGAACAAACGTGCTTTACTGGTAGGAGCTGCCTTGGAGGTGTGTGGGGAGGCTTTTATTGCTGGCTGGGCCTGTCCAGCTCCTGCTCTGCAGGACTGAGTGTTTCAATGTAATGGGGAGAATCTGGGAGATCCCTGTGAGGTGAAATCAGCATCTCTGCATTGTTCAGCTTTAGTTATTTGTTATGTTGCATTCTGAATCCCTCAGTGACCCCTGACTCCTCCTGGCAGCCCTGTCTGCTCTTCTCCAGCTGCTGTGACTCTTGTGAGGCTGCTGAGTGACTCTGACCTTAACAAACTCGACATTTCAGTCACTCCCCATCACAGACTCCATACCCTCTGTGTTATTTCCCTTTATGTTAATAGGAATATTTAAAAACTGTCATCTTCCAAGCCCCTTGGCTCTTGTTGGCAGGGCTGTGGTGCCCTGCCTGCTGTTTGTACTTAGCACATTAAGAGGCTGCTGCTCTGCAAACCCCACGGCTGTGGAAGCCATTTGGACTGTCTTGATGTAAATAAAGTGAAGCTGGCAACAAAACGAATGAGGGAATGCTTTGCTAGTTATTAAATGCAATTTGGTCACAAGAATGTTTCTGTGAAACCTTTCTTCTACTTTTCTTTCTCCTTAGTCTGCATTTCAGAACATATTCTGAGAGCAGTACTTGCCACGTGCTGGAAGGAATTTTGTTTTAACATTTCATTTTTGTTGTACTCTGTAATGCCTGTGTGTTCCATAAATCATCTTTGAGATGTGTTCAGTGGCTCAGACCTTTTTGCTGATTTAATACTACATTCATCTGACTTAAGTTGTCAGTCTTCAGCAGCAGATTATTGCTGCCATGTCGGTCTGTATCATTAGTCCTGTATTTGTCAATAAAAAAATGCTTGGGTTATTGCATTACAACACTTTTCCCTCTTCACAAACCACTCAGAGTAGGTTTGTAGCTTTAACTTTTTCTCCTGCTGTTTATACCCATAACATGGAAAACCAAGGAAAATCCAATCCAAAGCACACTTTGCCATGAGGAACAAACAGATCAGGTACAATTTTCATAAATTCTCTGCTGTTCCCACTGTGTGGTACAAAGTGCTGAGTAGTGATGGGCAGGCAGTGTGTAAGCTGTGAGTAGAGACTCACTGTAGTAATTTATAACTCCCCAGAGCTGGTGGCCCTTGGAGGAGGCTTTTCAGTGTGACTCAGTGTTGAAGTTGGAAAAGTCAGTAAAGAAACATACTCAGCACAACTTTATGTAAAACTTTATTGGAGGTTGTGCCAGAACCCTTTGGAAGAAGCAGTATCCAGGTTTTTATAGAGAGGCTTCCATGCTGCTTCCAAGCTTGGAGCTTAATTCTCAGGGCAAAGCCAGTCCCCTCTGTGTTCTTGGGAAGGAAGTAAAATCTCTTGTAATGCTGGACTATGTTTTGTTCAGGGGTTTTCAGAGTGTGGAGGTTTTTAAAATTTATTCTTTGTACACAAAATAGGCTTTGCAGTAAATGTGTGGGATAACTGTGGCTATTCCTTTTTCCTTGATGGTTTGCTGTAACTTTTCCATGTCATTACTCCAATCATGGTGCTGTGAGAGCATGGCAGGTACTTGTCTAATCTCAGCTCCGTGCCCTGTGCTGTGCTGGGCCGTTTGTGGGCACCAGGGGGAAACCAGCAGTTTCCCAGGAGCATTATCCACTCTGGGAAGTGCAGGAGGGGGGTGTTGGCTCCTTGCTGGGCCCAAGGGGTGCTGAGAGCTGGAGGTGTCACTGGGCTGTGCTTGGCTTCCACAAGAGCTGTGCCAGGCTGCTGTGGGGACGTGAGGGACACCAGCCTGTCCTTTCTGCCAGTCTCTCCATTCACACTCCCAGGGCTGGTGGGACCATGAGTTCTTACAGTGCTGTCTCCTGGGGCAGCTGAGTGCAGCAGCTAATTAGCAGCTGGCTGTAATGAGTGGTGAATGGCACAAGAGCAAGGCACTTCTTCCCCTGCTAATCCATGGGATGGGACTAGAATGGGAATAGCCCCCACCCCTGCCACACTCATGTGGGAGAAGCACGGAGCAGCCTGGGCTGCCAGAGCAACACAAGAACTTGTGACTAAATACATCACTTAGGGCTAAAAAACATTCCCAGCCAACACCTGAAAAATAACATGGAACCCCAGTAATTGCAGAGTTGACTTTTGCTTTTTGGCAGTCTCAGAAGCGTGGTGAGAAGGCAGAGACCAGAGGAGCCAAAACTGGAGCTGGGCTGTTCATTCACAGCAGTGCTGTGGATGAGCAGAACCACGGTCCTAAAAATGCAAGATGCTCTCTCCATTGTGCATGAATAAATGATGGATGAAATGACTGCTGGATTGTAAATGGAATTTATAATGTTAATGATATAATACAGTCTCTTGCCACAACGGGTCTCCTTTCTTGTCTTTTTAAGCTGCTTGGAAAGGAGCCCAGTGCCTTATTCTTTAGTGCAAATAAATGTAAGCTAAGCAGCCTTGTACATCGAATATCACTGACATGAGACCTCCTGGCCATATGTACCTGTCTGCTGCTCAGCCCTTGGCTAATTTGCCACCAGCTCCCAGAAAAGCATGATAGAAATGAAGGTGGTCTGAGAGCACATTACACCTGGTATTGGGAAAACATAGAAAACCTGATTTTATAGTCTGGTACAGCTGTGCAATATTGCCACTGATTTCAGTGTTGCATGAAGCAAGAACTCCTTTGCTCCCATCAGTTTCCCCTCTGTTTTAACCCCTGGAGTGACACAGAGTGTGGTCAGGATGCAGCTTTTGGAGCCTGGTATTGTTCCTGGCAGTTAGGTGGTGAAAATGGGTGGCTTTAGGCTTTCCTTGCACGTTTCACCCTGCACTGAAACTTGTTACAACACCTGGAGAATCAAAATGCCAAAGGAGCCTTTGGGAGGGTCTGAAGCTTTTCTCTGCATCTCAAATCAGGGTGTGACTTTTAGCCATTTTCTGGCCAAACTCTCCAGGTCCCAGCCAGAAGGACTAAGATGTGGATACAAAGCTCTTCAAAACCCAGCTCTGCTCTTATTTCTGAGCAAAACTACTCAGCTCCTCCTTCATTCTTTGTTTTATTTACATTTGAGGCTTCTCATGAAAGCCAATTACAGAGCAGAACAGGGGCAGTGAGACCATTTTATTTCCATTAAAAAATGTTGGTTCTCTTGCTCCTCCAGGCTCTGCAGGACTCCTTAAGAATCACTTGCAGATGAGATGTCTGCTGCCTCATCTTTAAAACAAAAAATAACAGACCTGGGAACTGCCAATGGAATTCTTTCCCCCCTCTTGTCTCCAGCTCCCAGGAACTGTAGCTTTAACATTTTACCTGGCAAGTGAGCGAGTGTGCATCAGGAAGGTTGTTGTTGCCTTGGGGCTTTTGGTTATTTAGATTTGTCAGAACTCTAAATAGTTAAAATCAGAGCAGAATTTGAGGTAAACAAGAAAAATCAAAAGCTCTACTTGTGCTGTTTGGAGAGGTCACTTTTTGCAGACAGAAGTGTAATTTAAAAACTTTTTCAAACTAATCAAATGCCGGTGACAGGATGCACATGGAACCTCTTGAAAGAGCATAAGTGGCTTTTCTCAGAAAGAGAAGTACCTTTTGGGTAACCTTTCCACAAGTAAAGTATCAAGCTCATTGGACAACTTCTCCCATTTGGAAGCATTAACTGATGTACAAAACTCTTGCCTTAGAGATGAACTTGGGGATCTGTGGGTACTTGCAGTGATGGTTTCTCTGTGTTATTTCAATAATGCTCTGTTCTCTTTGTGCAGACACCTGTGCTAACAAATGTCTGCATTTTTTGGGTCTTCAGTGCTGAAGCTTTCAGAAGCTTTAAATTGGGTTTTTTTAATACTAAATGTAAGTATTGTGTGAGAGATTTTCTTTTCTGCTTTGCAGTGGCTTGCATTGTGAGATTCCAAGTTCTCCAGCACATGTGACTATTCTGTGACTTCAAAACCCCAAAACCAAGCAGCCAATACCCAACCAACTGAGAGCAAAGCCCCAAACCTAGAAAGGTCAAGTGTAGTTTTCAGCAGCCTTCATTCCTGGACTGGTCTGAGCTTTGTTGTGCCCTTCTGAGGTTATTTTCTACAGGAATGTGGTGCTGCTGCTTGGCACGTTCCTGCAATAAAAGTGTGTATTTGCAGGAAATCTGCTGGGTGCAGAGTTTGTCTGACTTTATGAAGTAGTAAATTTTCTGTTGCTTAATCTAATATTCTAGAGAAAAACAGTAGTGCAGGGAAAGGGGAATTTTGCTTCACCCTCCAGAAGTGCCATTAGAGATCTTGATCTTGTTACAGTCTTTGCTATTACTTGTAAGAACAGAAACATGAGGATTTAAGTTCTGCTGCAGTCAGAAAGCACAAAGAAAAGAGTGAGTGTTGATACCAACAGAGAGCAACCAACTGTGCTGAAAGCAGAGAGGCAATGCTGGGGCCAGCCCACTGCCTCAAGGATCAAATCAGGGTGAGTTGAACCCTCTTTTACTCTATGGTGGATTAAATAAGCCCTGTGCTCTGCCTCTTTGATGTTAAATTCTGCTCAGAATGTGTGTTGCCCTTTGAAGTGACAATATCCATCCTGCACCTTCACTTGTGGTTTTCTCTCCTTTTCCAGAGCACAGGCTCCTGTCCCCTCTCCGTGGAGGTGGCTGGGTTTTGGTGGCACTGGCTGAGGGCTCAGTATCCAGAGTTAGGGCTGGAAGATGCTGTGGGTCCTTGCACTTTTGAAACACGGGTTTCTCCTGGCATTCCTGAGCAGGATGGGCTGCAGGGACAGGGCCATGGAGAGAAGGTTGGAACAGAGCAGGTATTGACAGAGAAGCTCTCAGAGAAGAGGCAAGGACACCAGACCTGGAAATGCCAGTGGGGCTTAAGCCTGGGTTATGTGGGGCTCCTGGGCTGGCTCTGGAAGAGTCAGAGAACTGGGATTGGGACCAAGGCTGCTCACCTGTCAGAGAAACCAGTCTAGAACTGACCAAGCTGGAGTTGGGGGTCTAAACCTGCACCATCTTCTAAACCTGCACTCAATCATCTCCTGGCTTGGTAAGTATTTGGATATGACAGCACTGG
Source organism: Cettia cetti (assembly GCA_013401135.1). Lineage (NCBI taxonomy): Eukaryota > Metazoa > Chordata > Aves > Passeriformes > Sylviidae > Cettia > Cettia cetti. The sequence continues at coordinate 181,707 of VZUI01048634.1, read as the reverse complement.
AGCTCTTGTGTTAGTGACATTCCAGATGATCTGGAGTTATCTCTTTTTTTTGTCTCTGGTTTCTCCTGCCTTCATTTATGTGCTTGACTGTAAATGCCTCCTCAGACAGGAACACGTTGATGAGGCTTAGTGAGTTAATATAATCCTTGTGAGTTCCATATTGCTCCTTAAAAATACTGGCTGTGGTTGCCTAAAAATACAGCATTTTCTGCAAAGGTGCATCATGGCATGAGCTGGAGGGGGCTGCAATGGGGTTGGGACAGCTGAGATCCCTGAGGAGAAGCATCCCTGCACTAGCCAGCCTTTTCCTGCTGCAGGCTCATTTGGAAATGGCCTTTTCACACAAGACCAGTGCTTAATATATCACTCAGACTTTGCTCATTGTCTACAGTTAGTAGTCTAACCTAGGCTCAGCAAAGTAATTAGGAGAAATAATTAACAGCTCTCAGTGATGAGGCAACTTCTCTCTCCCTCCCCTCTCCCTCACCATGTGGTGCACGTTGGTAGTGACTCAGAAAACACAAGAGGACATTATGAATCAAAAAATAACTCTTTACCTGTAATTAACTGTGCACACGTAAAGGAAAACGTGGTGATCAAGCAGCCATTAATAGTTGCTTTACTGGAGGAGGATACACCAGAATCAAATGCTCATGGTAAAATGTCCCTTTAGGTCGTGATTCTGTTATAACATTTAATCCAAACAAAAATAAGTCTCTACCAAAAGAAGTATTTGACCCGTACACCATACGGACATGTGTGGATAAGACACTGCACTCCTCATGTTCCAAATGCCTCCAAATGCCCCTGTGTTCTCTGTAAGTGCAAGGAAACAAAACCCAGCCATGAAAATACAAAATCAATGCAGCAACTACAGTTGTAGGCAACAGTATGTGCGTGGCCAGGCCAGGCCCGTGGTGGGATGTGGGACTATGCAGCAGGGATGGACCAGAGTCCCCTCTCCCCTCCCTCCTGTCCCCTGCCTGCTCTGTGCTGGGGCTCTGCAGTTGTCATGACAGGCTCTTCCAAAACAGGACGCCAAGAGGAGGGAAAATAAAAACAACACCCCAGCCTATACCAAAGTAAAGAAAGTAATAATAAAAAAACCATCCCTTGGATCGCGGCGCTGTTTGCCCAGAGCTCCGGCGGCCCCGGGCCGCCCTGTGCGGAGCAGGACAGAGTCACTGTGTGCACCGTGTCCCGCACAGGCTGCTGCGGTCCCCGTGTCACCCTGCAGGGACACCGGGCTGGGACACCGGGCTGGGACACCGGGCTGGCTCCGCGGGCAGGAGTCAGCGCCGGGCTCCCTGCGTACCTCTCTGCTTGGAAAGTGGACAGAAAGAACCTTGTGCAAGTCCTAGCGTGAAGGAAGGCGGAGGAGGCGGTGGGGACGGCCACCCGTCACCTCGGTGTCCCCAGGTCCCTCGGGTGACGCGCCCGGGCTGGGCTCCCTGTGCAGCCTCAGAGATCCACCCAGCCTCGCAGCTGCAGGGCGAGCACCCCCAGGGCCACGGTGGCCAGGCTGCCGCCGGCGCCGGGAGCGCTGTCACAATCCTTTTTGTCCACTTCACACCTGGACTGCTGGCACAGCACGCCCTTGAAGCCCACGGGGCAGATGCAGCGCTGGTTCTGGTAGCAGGTGCCGCCGTTCTGGCAGAGCAGGAGCTCGTCATCGCAGACATTGGCTGCAGGGTGAGAGGCAGAGGAGTTACCCCGCACTGTGTTAAACCCCTCGGCTGCAGCAGGAACTAGATTTCAGCTCCTAGGGGTTAAATTATCCAGCCCTCCCAGCGCTAGAGCAGCTCCAAGGCCAGCAGAATGCAGCAGAGGGGCGAAAACTCCGTGGCCAAAGCTATAAAGTAATTTCAAATTTGGGAGGAACGGGTGGAATCTGCTCACCCTGCACATCACAGGGCACTCGAGCCAACAGCGCTGGAGATGCTGCTCCTGTTTGGAGCCGTCTCACAGCTGCCCTGGCCCTGCAGCGGGTACTCACGGAAGCAGCCCTGTCTCCAGTAGTAGTTGGGCAGGCAGTCGTCGCACTTGGGGCCCGTGGCGCCTTCCCTGCACTCACAGTAGCCGGTCTCGTTGCAGCGGTCGTGCATGGAGCCGATCTGGTTGCAGTTACATTCTGGCCAAAGACAGGGAGGTCAGAGCCTGTCCTGCCTGGGCCTCTGTGCTTGCAGCTCCCTGAGGGAGGGGCTGGGAGCTTTGGAAAAGTCTGGAGGTGTGCTGTGGAAGAGAGCTTAGAGACCAAGGGGCTGGGAGGACACGTTGGCCTAAGAAGCCCCAACAGTGCAAACAGCCATGGGTGCAAAGGCCACCCCTCTTTGGGGCTGAGCCCTTCCTGCCTGAGCATCTGAATTCAGTCAGAAAGAGTTTGTACTGTGAGGGTGGGGAGACCCTGGCACAAAGGTTTGCCCAGAGAAGCTGTGGCTGCCCCATCCTTGGATGTGTCCAAGGCCAGGTTGGATGTGGCTTGCAGCAGCCTCATCTAGTGGAAGGTGTCCCTGCCCATGCCAGGGGGTGGAACTGGACACTTTTCAACCCAAAGTGCTCTGTGATTCTACAACAATTTTTAGGCTTTGTTTTCAGGGAAAACATGCCTTGGCAGGCTGCAGGGACCATACCAGCTCACCGAGCACACAGGTGAGCCCCACACACTGCAGGGAGGGGCTGAACGAAGCCTGCTCACAGCGTGAGGACAGCCCCAGGCCGTGCTCAGCTATGCAGACACTCCGGTGAGGAGAACCCTGCCCTGGCCGTGCTCACCTATGCAGACACTCCGGTGAGGAGAACCCTGCCCTGGCAGTGCTCACCTATGCAGACACTCCGGTGAGGAGAACCCTGCCCTGGCAGTGCTCACCTATGCAGACATTCCGGTGAGGAGAACCCTGCCCTGGCAGCGCTCACCTATGCAGACATTCCGGTGAGGAGAACCCTGCCCTGGCAGCGCTCACCTATGCAGACATTCTCGTCGTCCAGCTCGGCGGAGCTGTTGCGGTAGAAGCCCAGGCGGCAGTGCTGGCAGTGCTGGCCCCGCGTGTTGTGCTTGCAGCTCACGCAGGTCACCACGTTGAGGAAGTCGATGTAGCTGCAGCGGTTGGAGTGGCCGTAGCACTCGCAGTCTGTGGAGGAGAGGAGGGGACAGCTGGGGACACGCCTGGAGCGCCTTTCCTTGTGCTGGGAACGGGAGAGGAGCCGCTGTGCAGGAGGGTCCTGCTGGGAGAACCCCCTGGCCACTGCCAGGGCAGGGCTGGGTGTGTGGGCAGGAGGAGGGGACAGAGTTCTCCACCACCATGGGGGGACCGGGCTGGAAATCATCGCTCAGAGAGCACAGCAGGGTCAGGGTTCCTGTAAGCTTGAAGGGGCAGGAGGAGCCAGCCCCGTGCAATCCCAGGACAGGATTTCTTTCAGAGACTGCATCGTTATGGGAGCAGGCAGTGGAGTCAGATGTCAATTACAGAGCTGCCTTGTTAATGAGCAGAGCTCCGTGCTTGGGTTTGGCTCTGGGGAGGCTGCAGGACCTGTGAGGAGCTGGGTTGGGGGGCAGAGCCCTGTGCCTCGCTGGGGAACAGAGGGGACTCGCCCATGGGATGGGGCTGGCAGAGGGTGCTCAAGTGGAGATGGAGCTGCTGGTGTCCAGGTAAAACCTCACAGCCTCTCCTCTTCCCCTCTGTATCCCTTCTCAGCAGGCCCCTTCCTGTTGCACCTCTCTGTTGTGAGGGGTGGTGGCTCTCAGGTTAAACATTTAAATTAAGCCTATGAAGGCAGTGTGGATTGTGTGGGATCCTTCACCAGCTGGTGGACAGGTGTGTGAAGGTTTGAACCAGGGCTTGCCTGGCACAGCACAGCCTGCAAAGGCTGCTGGTGGGGTGGGAGATGCCACCATCATTTGGCCAAGTGCTCCCGTCCCCAGGGCTGACCTCTCTCAGCTGTGGGCAAGTGTCAGAAAACAACCATCTCTGGGTGAATTTATACTCAGGGGGATTGGATTTTGTGCTTCTTGTGTTTGCTTTTTATTACCTTGACTTGGGGTGGTGACAACCTTGCAGTGTCAGACCCAGGTGCTGGATCTTACTGGGCATTTATATATAAAAACTATATGCTTTTATAGTGAGATGTGCAACTTAGGGGAAAAGGAGGTGACTTGTGGCCCAGCTGGCCTGGTCAGGAGGTTCCCAGCCAGCAAGGGCAGGGGATAACATGAGCAGAGATAATCTCAGCCAGGTCTGAGCTTTTAGAGCCTTCAGAGAGAGGTTTGGAGCTGGGGCTTTGTTCCAAACAGAACATTAACCGTTCAAGGATGGCAGAGGGATGGCAGGGAAGGGGCTGGGTTGGCATGCACATGCGACTGGAGGGGGAGACACGATCAATGACATGATGACCAGGGAAGAAGGAGCAGGGCAAATGGTTCCCCATGGTTCACAGCTGCCTGAGGAGGAGCTGAGAGTCTCTTGTAATCTTGACTCCCTGTGAAAGAACTTCTGCCTCATCTACTGATATCCAAAGAATTCCAGCTCAAGTACTGCCTGCTGCAATTCCTAGGTGTTGTTTCAGACCAGGGAAGCACTGCTACACACAGCCAACAGCTAACCACGACTTGGGCAGACCCTCCCCACCTTCTCCATGTGTGAGTCTGCAGGCCCACATCACCTGAGCGAGGCCGGGGAGCCCTGGAGCTCTGCCCTCCTGCCCTCCCTCTGCTTACCTTTGTATGTTTCAATGGGAGCCACTGGGCCAGAGTTTGGTTTGAGCCGGATGAGTTTTGAGCTCTTTGAGGATGCTTGAGAAAAATCAGAGAAAGGCTTTTTCTCACTGCTTAGCACCACCCCGTGTCCTCCCCTGCCACGAGAACAACGCTGAGCCAAGAGCACCGTGCTGGCAGCACTGGCATCTATTTCTGCACCAGACAGCTTGTAGCTGCTGCATTTCTGCTGTTCCCTTCCCCTCCTCAAAGTTTGATGCTTGAAAAACACGATGCATGAAAAACTCAATGCATTAAAAACTCGATGCATGAAAATCTCAATGCATGAAAAACTCAATGCACAACACTACTGCAGAGCTGGGAGGAGCTGCCCACACTTGATGAGCGTTTGTTGGTGTGGTTTGGGACAAGGATCTGCAAGTCACAAAGCATTAACTACTGGCCATGGACTGGGCTGGGGGAGGTGACACCAGCTGGCACCCAAAACGCTGCGAGGAGGATGAGTGCCATGGAGGTGGCATCTGGCAGGGGTGCATCTACAGGGTCCTGCAGAGCAGGTGCTGCTCCAGCCTGGCCTGTTCCTAGCAGCACGTACCTGTCTTTTTCCCGTGCTTCTTGCCTGCAGAGTGTGCTGTGCGCCCTGCTTTGCTCTTCGGAGCCGCTACGCCGGAGGACAGAACAGATCTGAGAGCCGTGCTGGGGAGGGGGCTCCCAGGGCCACATTCCCAATGTTTGCTCAGGGTAAAGGGCTGTCCCAGCTGGAATGGGGCTCCCAGGGCCACATTCCCCATGTTTGCTCAGGGTAAAGGGCTGTCCCAGCTGGAATGGGGCTCCCAGGGGGTTGTGCTGCCAGCCAGACCCCTGCCCCACACAGAATGACCCAGCACTGGGGGTAAAGGCCACCAGGCCTTGGGAGGTTTTTGTGCTTTGGTGAGCACCGTGAGGAGCAAGGTTGAGCAGCACTGAGGTGCTTGGAAACGGGTTCTGGTTCCACTGTTTTTTTGTGGAGCTAATGCATTTGGAAGTGCTGTGGTGCTGAGCGAGGCCATGGGTGGGCATTGCCAGCTCCAGCCACCTGTGCTGGTCACATCCTCACAGTGACCGTGGTGGCAGGAGGTGGCCCTGCTCCCCGTGGGCTCAACCATGGTCACAGTGCACCCACTCCAGCTTCCAACACCATCCCTGAGGCTGCTGTGGTACCAGGGCCCTGCTGGTCTCCATGGCTTTCCTTGGCCCCAAACATTTCCAAAAGGACCTCGCTGGGGCTGGATGAGCAGAGCTGAGCTGAGCTGAGCTGGACCCTCTGAGTAGGAGATTGTACAATGGGGGGCTGTCCTGGCCTGTGGCACTGAGGGAGAAACCTGCCCCATCCCAGCCTTGGGGACAGGCCTGGCCTTACCTCTCATGTTCTTGGGAGGGTCTGGTGGCTTTGGCTTCTGTCCAAGTGCTGCTGTGTGAGGTGGGTCATCACAGGTGGCATCAGAGAGAACATCAGATTTAAAACAAATCCCCCCTGGTTTGCTTAACAAGGTGGCAAAGGGACACTGGGAGCTCTAGGCAGGTGTCTAGGCTGGGTCGGTGGAGCTGTATCTGGTGGAGGACGTGCTGAAGCAGGAAGGAGAGACAAAGTCTCCTCAAAGTTAGCATCTCTAAGTGTGAAGAGAGGCAGGAAAAATATTCCTAAGGGGAAGGTGTGGGAGCTGCTGGATGGCTGAGTGTTGGCATGGGGTCCTGACACTGCCCAGGCACGGAGAGAAGCCAGATCTGCAGAGCCCTGTCAAGGCTGTCAGTGCTCCTGGCCCCTTGGTGCAGCTCCAGCCCTTGTTAGTGCATCAAAAGCAGCTTTGCCTCTCCGTGAGGCCAGACAGGCCCAGGATGCCGTGATCTGCACTGGAGGGATACTAAAGTCTACAGCTGGAGTGAGCTACAGGAATCTGGGGTGGGAAACAGGAGCTGAGCACCAAGGACAGCTACCAGAGCGTGTGTGTGGTGGGAACCCCGAGGAGGAGAAGCTTCAGCCTCAGCAGCCAGAGAGAAACCTCCCAAGGCTCCCACCTGGAGCACCTCAGGCTGTCACACAGGAGACCTGAGCAGGGAAGTGCATTAGGAGGATCTGTGCTCTAAAGGACACAGCCTATCCCCTCACAGGGTGATTCTGCTCTACAAACAGGCTCCAGCCTCAGGAACTGACAGGATTTCCATGATCCTCTCCGTTCACTCCAGCAGCAAGCTGTGAACAATCCCTTCCACCACTCACCATCCTCACCCTTCATGTACACAACTAAACCCCGAGGCTCAATCCAGCCTCACTCCCAGCTGTGTGCAGGGCACAGACAAGCCCCGAGCTCTTTCCTGGGCAGGAGGAGAAGAGAGGCATGGAAAACACAGATCCAGAGCTAGGAACTGAAGCGTTCTCTGAGCTGGTTCGTGCTGACAGGACCCAGCTCAGCCCTGTGGCTCCTACCTTGTGCTCCTGGGCCAGCCTTGGCCGGGGGAGAGCCCACCTGCAGCGGGGCAGCCGCCGACAAGTCGGGGTAGTCTTGCAGTGATCAAAGAGAGAATTGTGTTACTGGGGGAGCTGGTATCCCACGAGGAGCCCTGCAGCATTCCCACAGGGAGTCAGAGCCCCAAATCCAGCACCCTGGCCTGTGCCACAGGGGTCTTTAGGCACCAGAGCCCTTGAACTGTGGGGGCAGTGTGTGCTGAGCTGCCCGTGCTCCTGTGTTGGCACCAGGATCTGAGTCAGTGCCCTGAGCCCCTCTGCTCTGAAATAACAGCTGAGAAACAGCACACATTCCATCCTGGGATGGAGGCACCAAGCCCTGGTGTCCAATCCCAACTTCCACGCCCTCCTTCAGGCTCTGCTGTTCCCTCAGAAATACAAATCCAAGAGTTTCCTACCACCGCAGAGAAGTTGAACCAGTAAAAAATTTTATAGCTCACTTGTTTGGTTACCCTGCACACCCTCACCCCCACTGGCTCCATCCCCCTCCCCTGCTTCTCAATATTGGTAACAATCTTCAGGTTTGCTAGAAAACAAACCAGGGACTAAAAATTTTAAAAGCCATATTATTAATTTCAAGCTCCAGTTGGGTAACATAAGGAGGAGGAGGAAAAAAAAAAGAAAATCTCTTGATCCTTGCCAAGTTTCAAAGGACAAACCCGAGTAGGAGAGAAATGTGATTTCCCAGCCTCGTCAAGGGGATGATAAACAATACAGAATAAAAAAGAAAAAAAAAAGATTTTTTTTTCATGACAAGCTCCAAGAGAAGGTGATAGACATTGTCCTTTTCAGCTGGAAAGTGGAAACCAATTGATATTAATATGGTGTTAAAGAGAATATGAAAAAATCCCTGTGCAAATTGGCAAGGGTTTAATTAGAGTCACAATAAAAAACAGCCCTGGAGGCATTTTGCTTTTTAGTCATTCACATACACCTCCACTCAATCGCATTTACAGAGCCAAGAAAATTATTAATGCTCATTATCCTGAGAACCTTTCCCTTTGTAGCTCTGGGCCATAATGGACAGTTTTACATTTTGGGGGGGGGAGAGAGACACATTTTGCCCCAGACCCACTTCATAAAAATGGCAAACGATGGGTGGCTCTGATGGAAATTGCAATTCTTGGTGGGCTTCTGAGGAAGTGGAATAAATTGAACCAAGAAGTCACATTTCATAGCAAAAACCATTGGGGCAAGCAGCACTGGGGGAGAAGCCTGGAAAAGCCCTTCTCAAAACATCAACACGGGATGCCCTTCCTGCAGGACCTCCCCAAAACCAGGCTGTTGGTGCTCAGTTTCTCCTGGACCTGGTGACCACCCAGCAGGGCTCAGGCTGCTCCTGTTTTTTTCCCAGAGGTGAACTGGCACTGCTGAGACTGCCCTGAACCAGAGGGAGGGAAATTGAAGCAGGGGGAAAAAATTGAAAGGGAAAAGTTTGGGTTTTTTGGTGGTTTTTGGGGTTTTTTTCTTATTTGGAACACGGGAAAAAAATGTAACAAATGGCAAGGAAGAAGCTGACAGGCTTCAAGGAAGGCTTTGAAATAACAGAACTGCAGAAGGCAAAGGAGAATATCACTTAATTCATCCTCCTAAGGGTAACTCTGTGATTTCTCTACCCACTTTGGCAGCTTCCACTGCCTTCAGACCACAGCCCTTGCCCATGAACTCCTCCCTCTCTCCCCTCTCACCGCACGACCGGGCACAGAAAGCATCCTACGAGCACGACCACAGCTCCACCTTGACCACGAAAACACCACCAGCAGCCAAAGGAAGCAGATGTCTAGCAGCTCCATGCAACCCAGAGACAACCCAAATCTAATCTACTGCTCTAGCCTACGTGCCACGCTGCTTCTGCCGTGCTGCTACCCACTGGTGTGCGGAGGCACCGAGCAGAGGGGAGAAACACGTCGGGCTGGCTTTAAATACCTGATTTGTTCTGTGTTTCTGTCACGGGCACAGAGGCAGCAAACTCAGAGGCTGGTCTGATGATGCTTGCTTATGGTGGGAAGGAAAATTCAGAGGGCAGAAGACAGTGTGTCAGTTAGAGGGTGAAACAGCAGGGATGGGGCAGGGCTCTGGCAGGACTGGTTTAAATGTCTGGTTTTAAAGTAAGGAGGGATTTTAATGCTCCTAAAATTCAGAAAGGGGGGTTACAGCAGAGTATCTCATTCTGGGATTCTGTCCCTGCTTGGGGGTCACCTCCTGCAAATGTGTCCTACAAGGAGTTCAAGGGTCATCTCTTTCACAAAGTGTTTCCCTTGGGGCCCAGGTTAGAATTAAATCTGCAGGCCCTTGGGAATGTCATGGTTTCTAAAGAAATACTTTATATTTTGCATGGAGGAGCAGGAACATCTCTGGCCAAAAGCAGATCAGAATTGAGCTGTGCCTTGATTCCCTATTGCTGATCAAGGGCACACAGTGGACCTTTGGTGTCAAACCCCCCATGCTGCCCAGGTAAGAGCAGGTCCCTGAGCTGATGGGTGGCCCTGGCTGCCCTCTCCTGTGGAGCAGCCCCTCCAGGGGCTGTCACCCCTCCCAGGCACAGCATCCTGGGGTGGGACCTGGCTCTGCAGCAGCACAGATGGGGATCTGGATGGGGCTGAGGAGTGAGGAGCTCAGGCCTGGCTGTATCCATCCAACAACCTGGCAGCTGGGCTGAAATTTATTAATTTCATCCCTTGCCATCAGTTTATGAAAGCATTAGGAGAACATTTTCTCTGCCTAAGAAGCAGGTTTTGGAGAAGGAACAAGCCCTGTGATGTCTCTCAGAGCAGGAGAGACACTCCACCCCAGCACTCCAACCCCCCAGAGACACTGTCCTGCCTGTGCCAGAGGTGCCACAAAGGCAGAGCACTGCAAATCATACAAGAGACACACCAAGCAGCTACCCACACCAACATGGCAAAAAAATAACCCTAAAATGTCACTACAGGTGAGCATGGATAAAAATCAGATTACCCCCAGTGCATTGTGTGGATGTAGATGTGATCACCTGGCCCTGCTGGGGCCGTGGGGATGGGGTGAGCCCCTGGTGGATGAACCTCCTCCTGCATAGGTACAGCATGGGTCTGGGTAAGGAGCTCTTCCCAACAGAGCTGAGCCTTGCACTCTTTTTCCAAGGTCACTCCAACTCCATGGAAGTTGGACTTAAACCCTCAGCTCCCTGATTAACTCCTCAAGCAGGGTACTTCCATGAATATATCTATATTTGCATAAACATGCAATCAAGTTTCCTCATCCCTTTGACTGGCTTCTGGCAGCTCCCCCAGACAGACTGTTACTAACATGCTGTGGGTGTAAAACGTCCTCCTGGGAAATATCAGGCCCTGAAAGCATGGCAAAGGGAGGAATGCGTGTCTAATTCCCCCATGAGCAGCTTAAAAAAATGTCCTGCTGTTAAGTTTTATCTGCTCATTTCCAAAAGACAAGGAAAAACACTGTCTCCTTGTTCATGGTGGGGAGAGGGAAGGAGAACCCCCAGAAAAAGGACAAAAGTTTTCCTCCACGGGGTGATTTCAGAAATTAGGAAAGGATGTTTCTGGCGCGTGTGTGAGCTCCAGCCCCGCACGCTCCCGGGCTGCTTGGACAGCGGCCACCTGGGGAGAGCTGGAATTCTGCCCCAGGAAAACTGCTCCTGCAGTACAGCCATGAGCTCGGCCACGGGGATTTGGTGCAGGAATCGGAACCAGCAAGGACAGAGCAAAACCTGTGTGCTGCTCTGAGTCTGGTGGCAAGTGGCAGGAGGTCAGGGATAGAGCAGGATGGGGTACAACTCCTCTCTCCTTCCAGAGAAATATGTGGTTTAAATTTATTATAGATCAGAAAAGCCTTCATTGCTTTCCTGCCCTGCCTTGTCAGGGAGCTGTAAGAGCACCTCTGGCAGCTGTGCCAGAGAAAACAGCAAAGCAGGGCTGCCTGGTGGCTGGGGAAGGTGAACCACATTAGGGTGATTTTTATCCATGTCCCTTTATCATCCTACAGAGCAGAGATCCACGGCTACCCACACAGCAGCTGGAAGAGGAGCCTGGGAGCAGAGCCCTGGCCTCTGAGCGGGGCAGGGAGCATGGCACCCACCTGGCTGGGTGGTGGTGGCTGGTAGGGGGGTGCTGCTGGTGGTTGTGGTGGTTGTGGTGGTGGTTGTGGTGGTGGTTGAGGTGGTGGTGGTGGTGGTTTTTGCCGTGGTGGTTTTTGCCGTGGTGGTTTTTGCGGTGTTTGCTCGCTGCGGTCGCTCGTACGCTGACAAGCAAAGAGAAGAGTTGGGAGGCACTTACTGGGGGGAATGGTGGGGCTCCATGCCAGCCTGCACACCCGTGAGGCTGCTGCTGCTGCCTGAGCTGGTGACTGAGTTCTCAGCGTGGTCACAACTGGGGCACCGGCAGGATTAAGGCGACGGCAGCTCGATGACGCTCGGGCAGCGAGGGCGTGTGTGTGTGAGCAGGGGCTGCAGGCTGGGGCTGTATCAGCTTACTCTGTTGGTGCAGATATTGGCTTAAATACTTACAGCTCGATCATAAACTAATTGCCAATTAAGCTGAAAAGGGGAGATGAAGGCACGTCTGGGCAGGGATGGGGTGAGGAGCTGGCGGGAGGTGCCAAGGAGCCCCCGGGCCAAGCTGTGCTCCCACTGCCCATTTGTGCTCCTTGCACAGTGCCATTCCCTGCTGCCACCCCTCACCAAACTGCCTGGCACCACCAAAGCCAACCAGGACCATTGGCATCAGTTTGTTCCCTTCAAATTTTGGGATGGCTGGGGGTCAGCAGAGCCCCCGTGGAGCTGGGTGGGAGCAATCCCACCCCACTGCTCCCCACAGCAGCCCCGACTAAAATAACACTGGGACACAAATTCCTGCTTAACTTACACCTGCTGCCCTCCTGTCCTTGTTTGTCCCACTGCTTCATGCAGATTATCGTGCTTAATTTCATAATAGCCCTGAGCTAGTTTAAATACTTAATTTAGGTCACTTCTAGTCTCCTATGTGGGTTAAATAATCTCTCCTTAACTGGCCTTGGACATAAATCCCTCCTGTCCACCTCCTGCACCTCGCTCCCAGCACCCTCCCAGCTTCTGGCCTGCAGAAAATCTTGATGGGGAGTGTTTTCCAGGGAAACAAAAGTAGTGCTGAGGATGCCAAGCTTTGTAAATGGGAGGCAAAAAAGTTATCAAAATGGTTTTGAAGAGAAAGGTGGAGAGTATTTTGAACTGTTGAAACATTTATTTTTTAAAAAAATCCTAAATTACTTAAGGGAGACCTTTAATTTTTATTTGAGAATTTCAAGAACTTAACTGCTAAAAATCTAATTATGGTTCATTTTTCATTTCAGAAAACCTGTCCTCCACTTTCCTATTAGGTGCATTTTTCTTAATTGCATTTGCATTTCCCTGATACGATTCCTCCTCCAATTCTTCCCACTTGCCTGCAAACCAAAGAATTCATTATTCATTCAGCTCCCTGATTTGTTTCTTCTGGAGGGGCACTCTGCACCACAACATTCAAACCCGGGCTTCTGCTTACCCAAAACTCCAGGCTCTTTGATATCCAACTACCTCCAGCTTTGTTAAATAAGGAGCCCTCTCCTGCCATCAATCTTGCAGCAGAAATCCCTGCTGAGCTCTGCCTTTGCTGCTGACACCTCAGAGACATTTGTTCATATACATACACGTGTACATACAGATGTACACACACTCTATATGCTTTTTTATTGATAGCCCAAGGTGACCCAGACTGGGTTCTATGCCAAATAATTCACACCCAGCTCCTTCTCAGAGCAGAATTCTGCAGTACTGGGGGGTTAAGGGGGGGAGTTCACAGTGAGCACTGGTGATTTTGAAGAGTCTTTTTTTATTTCCTTTCCAGCTGCCATACTAACGAACCTCATGGGGGGAAACCATGCCAGAGGAAGAGGCAAAATGAGGCTGCTGAAGTCAGAGGAAGAAAATATAAGACTCTTTGACAGGACAGAAAATGAGGCACAATTAGGGAAGACTTATTGCCTGGAAAATGATAATGGATAGAAAATAACCATATTTTTTTTCCTAGTGACATCCACAAGGATCATGCACCGAGGTGTTAAATGCCAGCATTTCAGTCAGGGTTTTACTTACTGCCAAAGGCTGAGCCTGCAGCTGCACCTGGAAAAAACAAGAGGAAGCCCAGTCATGGGAAGCAGGACACCATCAGATGATCACACAGACACACAACATGGGACTGAACAGCAGCTAATTAGTGGGGGCTTGCTCACAGGCACATCAGTTTGCTGCTACAGCTTAAAAGCTGCTTTTGTCAAAGCACAGAAACAGCAGACAACGCTGTCTGGGCTCCTGGCATCTCAAGCCTTTCACCTGGGGAAGGAAAAGCAGCGTGGTCCTTGCTCATGGGTTTTTTCTGTTAACCTTTTCTTGGGCTGCTGCAAAAGCCCAGCAAAGGACAAGCACACAGGAGCACTGGGCTAAGGACAAGCTGTAGGGTCTGAACAGGGGACTAAAGACACACAGAATGAACTAGGTTGGAAAAGACCTTTAAGATCATCAAATCCAATCTATGACCTAACACCTCTTCATCAACTAAACCATGGCACTGTGGGCCATGTCCAGCCTTTTTTAAAACATGTTCATGGGCCTTCTGCTGTAACACGTGGGTGAATCATGGAAAGTCTCAGCTCTGTGTGAATATAAAGCACAGTGATGAAAGAGGTAGGACTTCCAAGAGCAGAGGGCTTCAGAGAGCTGCCTCTGGAGCAGAGGAAGAGGATGTTGGTGTGGGGAGGAGGAAGCAGCAGAGAGAGTTGGGGTGGGGAGGAGGAAGAAGACTGAATGACAGATGGGAGGAGAGATGAATGGAAGAAGGAAGAGCAGAGGAGAAAGAGAAATAGGAAGAGACACAAGGAATGGAGGGTAGGGAAAGAGAGAGAACAGCATGTCTGTGCCTGTCAACACCAGAAACTCTCCCAGGCTCCTTTGAAGCAATGCAGCTGCTTGGTGGGAGCTGACAAGCTCGTTCCCTTTCAAAGAACCTGCTCGTCTACCAGCCCTGGCACACACAAAACATTCCCGTCACGGCCTTCGGAGCCTGAATTTCAGCTTTGATCATCTTAAAGCACATAAATCTTTCAAAAAATTTGGGAGGAGGGAGAGAAAAGATTCTCTTTGGTAATGCTCAAAGCTGCTGCTTGAAAGGCTGGAGTGGCTACTGTGGCTTCGTGACATTTAAACAAGTTTGCTAACGTGGAGTGGACAGGAACCCAGGAGGAACCGGCCCATCTGTGATGTCTCCTGCCCCAATTCCCTGCTGGAAGGATGGTGGGGATGCTTCCTCCACCCTGCCTACGTGCTGCTGCTGCTGTCAGAGCCGGGGCAAGGACAGGATCCAGAGCAGCAGGCACTTCTGCAGCTGAGCAGAGCCAGCACAGAGCCCGTGGGCTGCTCGGCAGCCAGAGCTCTGCTGAGCTGAATAACGCCCTCCTCAAAGGACAATAATTGGCATTGCCCCAAAGCCGTGGTTGTATCTTGGCCTAAGATCATCATCCCTGTTCTTGACCATCATTCAGATTCGTCTGCCAGCAGCCAACACATCACCTCTGCATCCACCACACCCTCCTTCATTTCTCTGCATACCAAGACAGGGGTAAGGACCCGTTTCCCTTTGGAAAGCTGAGCATCCTGCACTGATTCGAGCTGGAGACGCACAAGATGAGCACCCTGTGGGTGTTGTGCAGCCCAGGGCAGGGCTGGCTCCCTGCAGGGTACTTACATGCATTGGGGGACCCGTTGGGGAGAGGCAGGTAGGACCCTGCTCGCCAGGACCTGGAGCGAAAGTTCTTCTTGCACTTGCCACAGTCCTGGCCCGTGGTGTTGTGCTCACACTCACACTGGAGGCTGCCCTCTTTGAAGGTGCACAGGTTGGCGTGGAGGTTGCATTTACACCTGGAGGAAGAAGACAAGAGAAGAGCTGTCAGGTGTTACTGCTGCTCCTCCTTGTCCCCAGCTTAGTGCTGAAAATGTGCTGAGGCGGGGCTGGTCACCCCTTCCCTGCTCCTCCTGCAGGTTTTTCCCACTGAACTCAGCAGTTTTCCCCAGGTATCTGGTGCTGGGGTTCAGTGTCCACCTCCTCACTCAGGGTAGATCTGCAGCCTCTCATCCAAAATGAGACACTTCACTCCTCTGACTGAGGAGCACAGACAGTTTAATGGCAAGTCAACATCTGCAGCTGAGACACCAGGAAGGAGTCACTCACGTGTCAGGCTGTTACAGGAATCTGGGCAATTACCTCAGATGGAGGCCTTTACTTGGAGGCAGTCTCTGGCTTTGGATGGAGGAGCTGGGCTAACCCTGGTGGCACCCAGCCCTTGCCCCCTGTGCACTGTGCCAAAGCCAACAGCATTTTCTCCCGTGCTGTGAGGCTGCCCAGCACAAACCCTTTTCCCTGCCTGCAGCACAGCCCCAGCCTGCTGTGACCAAAATAACACAGACAACAAAGCCACCACCAGAATCCACCAGTTAGTCCCCGCCTCATCAGAGAAGGCAACAACTAAAAACACTACTCAGCAATTTGCAAACATTAAGAAACTTTTAATGAGCTGTAGTGCAGTATGCAGGGAATAATTATCTCTGTGCACAATAATTCCTGTTGCTCACACTCCGGAGGTGACTTGTGCAGAGCGCAGAGGCTGAGCCCATAACTCACTCGTGGCTCTGGTGACTCCTGGGCCTGAGCTGAGGCCATCAGACAGAGACTTTGGGGACCAAAACATCTCATTTCATTCCAGACAGCCGATCCCCAGCACAGCCCGACGGTTTTCCCTGCTTTGTGCAATAATTTACACTCTCAGAAGCAGAAGCATTAGAAAACAGTAATGCTGTGCCTTCTGTGCAGGGGTGGAGAAGTCTGATGGGGCAGGGCTTCCTTTTACAGGGCTCAGGAGATGCAGGGATGAATGTGGGAATCAGGGAATGAACTGCCTGCAGAGAAGACAGAGGAAGCATGGCCTGCTGCTCCTTGTGCTGTCTGCACTGGGATAAGCAGCCTGGGTCAGGCTGGGAGCTGGGAGTCTGGGTGCTGGTGCTGCACATGCCCCCTGCTCCTGATGCCTCTCCCCCTCTCCCTTGGAGCCCCCAAAGAAGCCCCCCAGCCCCCTGCCTGACCCTCTGAGGCCGCCTTTGCTGTGCTCTCCTCACGCATGGCTGGATAAGCTGACCTCATGTATGATTTCTTTTTTTCCCCTCCCTCCCCTCCCTGTCCTTAATTCTAACAAACCCCGCTCAGAGGCTAAGCATAAGCTGGATGAACAATCTCACCCAGTCTTACAACCCTGCCCTGTGTCTGACCAAGCAGAGGAGGGAATTTTGCAGCCTTTTAAAGGGAGGGAAAAGGAAAACGTGGCCCGGGGAGCTGAGGCAGACACACTCAGCACACTCCACTCGAAGCCAGGCCTCAGCAGGGCTGGAGATGCCTCGTCACGGCTGAGAGCACTGACAGCCTCCAAGCACTTGTGCTCTGGGAGAGAGCCACGAATCCCAGCATCCAGGGGAAGGAAGTGGCTTTGGCTGGTACCTACAGCCAGGAGGGATGCTGAATTTCAGATGCTGCAGGTCCCCTCTGGCTGTGGTGAGGAAGGATTTCGGCTGAGCTGTCCCAGCCCTTTGGCAGTGGCGCAGCCCAGCCCCAGGGTGCTGCGGAGCCTGGCTCTGAATTATTCAGTGTCCACACAGCGTGGCCTCCTTCTCTCGCTTCAAAACCAGCAGACGAGAGCAAAGCAGGCAAGATAGTGGGTTAAAGCAGGTTAAAGCAGGTCAAAGCCTCACCACTGCTGCTCTGGGCCCTGCCTGAACAGAGCAACAGCTTCAGGAGCTGCAGCTCCCCTCCCTGCTCCTCTGATGGGGGAAGGGGATGGGGCAGCTCCAGGGCACAGCCTCAGCATCCAGCCTAGGGGGGGTTTAGGAGCCCCAGGGGAGTGGGAACAAGGATGGAAGGGACTGTCACACCCCTTGTTTTCCCTGAAGTTTGGAATGAGGTGGAGGGTGGTGCTTGGCTCCAGTGTCTGACCCTGTGAGTCACAGAGCAGTCACAGTGGGGACATCAGCCCTGGGTGGCCCTGAGGCAGCCTTGACCAAGCCCCTCCACATGTGGCACGTCCTTGCTCCTGGCAGGAGCCAAGCAGACACTTTGGGGTGATTCTGGCTCCCAGTGCAGGCAGGTGAGACCCGTTCACCATTAATTTGGCTCCAGCTACAGATCCTCCTCCATGCAGCGGGACCTGGCCTTGCCGAGGCACAGGTGTGTGCAGGAGGCAGCCAGAAGTGTCTGCTCCTACACACACGCTGCTCACTCGCTGCTGGGGAGGGCTGGGAGCCCAGCTCCAGCTCCTGGGACAGCCCCAGCTGCCTCCTGCCCAGTGGGATGGGGACAGGGAGGGAGCTCATGCATGTCCCCCAGCAAGGAGTGACAGAGCACTGCTCTTCCCAGGGGAGATCATCACTTTCTAATTGGTGTAAACAGGGACAATTTTAAACAGGGACAATTTAAGTCAAGAGGAAGCAGAGGCAGGTGCTCACCTTGCCTGCCTGTGCCTGGGTCACTGATTTTTCTCACTGCTAGACCCTTTGCCACTGTGCAAAAGTTTTGTTATCAGAAGGATCAATTTTACCAGGGAATTGCTTTCTGAATTCGACCTTTGAGGATCATCAATCTAAGCAGGGAACTGTAACCCCAGCAGGCTGACCCCGCAGCAGAGCACTTTTCAGCCCAATCAATCAGGCTGCATTATTTAATGGTGAGGAGCTGAGCACCCTCAGCCAGCCCCGTTTTGGGCAGAGGTCTCTGCATCCTGGCCTTCCTGCAGCTCGGGCTCAGTGGATCAGCTTCAACCCCTTCCTCAGGCTTCTGTGCCTCCTCCTCTGGGCCCACAGCCCAAGGACACTCCGATGGTCTGTGCCTGCCTTTCCCCAGCCAAGGCTCAGCTGGCAGAGACTGGAGTAAATGGCATTAGCCCAGTCCCCAGGGCGGGAGCTGCTGGTCCTGCTCGCCTCTGCTCATCCTCCTCGGCAGGAAGGAGAGGATGAAGGGAAAGGTTAGCAGCTACTTAGCAATGAGGCTTAAAAATCAGCAGCGAGGCAGACACCTGCGCTGTGTCCTGCAGAAGGCAGCCGTGGCCCTGCTCCAGCCCCGGGGCTGCTCCAGCAAAGTGCTGGTTGCAATATGTTCTCTCTGCTTCTGGAGGAGGTTTGGGAGGGTTTCTCCTCTCTGACCCGTGGGTCAAGGCTGTGCTGACAGTGCTGTTTCTCCGTGGGCATTCAGAGCCTGTGTAGGGTCAGCAGCCCCAGCAGGACCAGCAGCACCCTCAGGCACCAGGGACACCCACCCTGCACTGGGCTGGCAGGAGGTCACACCACTGCACTTGGCATTGAACAGAAACTGCCTCACACTGTTCCCAGCAGGAGTGGACAGAGCAGTGTGTGCCCCAAGATGTCACAGTTTGCACAAAGGGGTATTTATGAGTTTATTTTAGTGCAGGTCATTCAGCTTTCCTCAGAGTGGTGCAGTGTGGTTCTGATGCTGCCAATGCCTCCACCAGGGAACATCAAGGAGCTTGGAGCGCCAAGGAAAGTTTACAAGAAAGTGTCCTTTTTTCCCCCCTTTCTTCTTCTCTTTTTTTATTTTTTTTTCAGCCATAAAGAACACTTTTCTGCAATTCTCCACGTCAGCATCCTGGAGGTCACGGCAGCGAGCTGCTGGAGAGGTGTCTGGTGCCAAGCCCACGTGTGAGGGAAGGAGATGCCCAAACACAGGAGTGCAGCAAACCTGAAGCAAACCTCCCTCTGTGCTGGGAGTGGGAAAACAGCCCCTTTCCCTGAGCTTTCATTAATAATGACTTTTGAAGTAATTTTAAAAAGCCATGCCAGCCTTTTGTTTTCCTTCCAAGGGTTCTTACTTGTTTTACAACGCCACTTGCAGAGCAGGGAAGTGAGGCAGAGAAAGGCAAAGAGCATGTCCTTGTCCCTCTCTCTTCCTGCAGGGATGGGGCAGCCTTGGGGTGCTGGCACCCACTCAGGCCCGATGCAGTGATGCTGCTGTGCTGCCTAGGGCTGCAGGAACTGCTGGAGACCTAAAGGGCTGCTCCATCCCCTTGTGCCTCTTGCCCAGCTTCCGTGAGACAACACTGACCGCCCTGAGCTCCTTAAAAAATCCTGGACAAGGAGCAGCACAAGGCCACCACCTCTCCTGCAAGCTTCTTTCCAGCCCAGCCTGCACGCTCCCCTCCGTGAGGATGTTCTGCATGGCCACAGGGATACTCTGGAGACTGCTGGTCCCATCCTGCCGGCTTCTGAGCCATCACACTCCTGCCTTTCCCCCCGTGGGCTTGGCTTTGCCCCCCTGCTCCCTTTCTGCCGGTGCTGGTGCGGGGAGAGGCAGCGCCGCTAATGACTGCCGGCCGGAGGAAGGCTTATCAGAGCTTTCCCCTGAATTGTTTGCTCTCACTGTAATTGATGAGCCTTTAATGAGTCTCACGGGACAATGTGTTTGAAGGGAGCTCTTTCCTCTCCGTCCCCAAGGAAAACGATGTTTCAACTGATCTGGGCTCTTGGGGAAACATGAATAACTCTTCTCCATCTCTCTATTGTCATCCCCAGCCGCTGCTCGCAGCACGCTCCGGCAGCTGCCTGGCCATCACTTACCCACTTCTACCTGCTCTTTTGCAACTGTTTTGGCAGCTCAGCAAAAGCAGGGAGCAAATCTTTTGGGCAAAGCATAACGGGTGCTGAGCTTGGATTGTTTCTGGCCCATCTGTGCGTGTGGAAGCGGGTAAAAATAGCTTCTAATGGCTGGGCCATGGAAGAAGCACAGTCCCTTTGTGGAGAGCGTTTATATCAGGATTCTCATGCTGGGAGATTGCTCTGGCAGGGGTTTGCTGCTGCCAGTCCTGGAGCAGGGCTCAAGGGGATGGAGAAGGCAACGGTGGCTCATCCCAGGAGTTGGGCTGGGAACATCCCCGAGGTCCAGGGGCTGAAGGAGAGGAAAAGCCATTTCAAGATGGTTTTTTTTTCAGCTTGAACCAAGGTGAAAGGCTGCTGGCTTTCACTGCTCTGTGCAGAGCCAAAGAACTGAAAAAAACCCCCAAGTTAGGTCAGAGGGTTGTGAGTGGGTTGTTTTCCTTGTGGGTTTTTACTTTTGGCTGTGTGGTAGGGACGGGTGAGTCCTCCCAGCAGGAAGGAACCCTCCTCGCTGCCCTCTGAAATGATTTGAGGTTTGTTACAAAGATGAGACAATTTAAAAGATGCCAAAGTGGAGAGCACGTTAGCTGGCTGTTCTCATCCGAGAGGCTATTTATTTTAAATAAGTTGACACTCACCAGCTGTCAAGATCCTGCTGACTGGTGAAACATTATTTATATTCAAAGCTGTCTTAAAAAGCAAACACAAAACCAAACTTCCCCATTAGGGGGTCGGCCAGCAGAAGGGAGGAAGGGTGAAGAGGACATCACACGGATATGTGAACATAAATATTTGCAGAGTAATGTGTATAAATGCTCTTGGTCTTTCTCCTGGAATGCAATAATGCCTGCAATTGAGTTCATTGGCCAAATTGAATTTGGGCTCCTGTAGAAGTCTCTTTATATTAAGTGCTTTAACATACATCACCTTCTCAGTCTATCGATGAAATTCTATTATCTGCTCAGGGCCGGACACAACTCGGCAACAAAATCGGAGGGGGAATAAAACCCTTCACAAACTGAAGCCAGGAGCAGGTAATAGGACCTTGGGCATCTGTCTCTGGCTATCGACAAAGTGTCAGCAGCGTCTGGGGGAGGGAGGAGCTCTCTGGGCTTCTCGCTAACTCCCTCCCTCCCTCCCGCTCAGAGTTCCCTCCCCACTTGCTGCAGTGGGAGTAGAAACCTTTGCAGGACTCCAGCAAACAGTTGCTGCACATTAACTTAATTTAACTGTATGACCAAGAGGAAGATTTTGCTCGAACTCCAGCTAATTCCAGCCCGGAGGAATGCCAGGGAAGCTCAGCTCTCCAGCTCCCCGGGGCTGCCCAGCACGGGGCGAGGACGGGCCGAGGAGCACGGTGCTCTGCTGGCACAGACTTGGCTGTCCTTGACACGAGGATGCTGCTGCCTCCTGGGACCCGAGTTCTGTCTGCAGGAGCTGCAGGGGAAGGAGCAGGGACGGGCACAGGCAGTGCTTGCCCTGGTTTTTGTGGTCATCCCGAAGCTGCCAAGTGTGGGCAGCAGCTGGCTGAGGGCTGCAGGGGCATTGGGTTTGCTCTTGGGGGATGTGTGGGTGAACCTGTGGCTGTTTTGGGAGTGATGCCCCAGCACTGGGATTTGGAAAGCTCAGCTGGGGAAGCCCCTGCTGTCACAGATCATCCACCTATTCCCCTTTGGTGCAGGTCCCACCCTGCTCCTCAGTGAGAGATGTTCAGCAGCCTCCACGCAAAATCCAAGAACCTCAACAAGAGACTCTTCCACAGACAAAACCTTTTCTCCAATTTAAAGACAGCTTTGCTGAAGAAGTCAAGATCAGCTGGAAGATCTCTCACAAGAGAGCCAGAAGAAGGAATGTCCAACCTGGGCAAAGCAGCTCAGGGGCAGTCAGGATGTGCTCTGTGCTGGCAGCCCTGGTTCGAGCTGAGCTACAGCCACAGGGAAAGTGTACTGAGCTGCCTCCATTGAGAGAAGGAGGAATTAATTCATCTTTATCAGCAGTGCAGCATCAATCATCTCCACATCTCAAAACTCACCACAAATGCAGAAGAGTATATCCCCTGCCTGTGGGCACCACTGACCATTTCCAGCTCCATTTATTGCAGGAGGTGCTTTTGGGGGTGGCCTTGGTCCTCCAGGTCTGGAGTTCCTGATCCTGGCTCTGGCACAGCCAAAGCTGTTCTGCTTCACTAGCACAAACTCTCCAAGTCATGTGGAGGGAAAATCCTCCTGGAGAGCATCCATGCACAGCACCAGGAACACACCAGGGAAAGAAGCAGGGGAGCACAAAGGGCCTTTCCCTTCAGGTTTTGGTGTAAGGAAAGCAGCCAAGGAAAGCCCAAGAAAAGCAATTGGTGAAGTGAGGAAAGGAAATGCCACTTCAGAACTAGAGACCTCATCTTGTTGGTGCCTCTTTGGCCTGAGCACAGCCAGAGAGGAGGCTCTGCTCCATGGAGATGCTCAGTGATGAGGGATGCTCCCTCCTCCTGCCTTCCTCCAGGGACTGCTCATCACCAGCAGGATGGACAGACAGACAGACAGACAGTGCATGCACAGGGGCATGGCAGGACAGAGGGGAGAAATCCTAATAACCAGCCTAAAATTGATTCATTTCTGCTCAATCCGATTTCTCCTAACTGGATCCACATGTCCCGGCCATGGCACATTAACTTCAATTACAGTTTATTAATGTCTCCGTGATGGAGCGTGCCCTGCTGAGCACGGCAGTGACTGACATTATGAAGGGGAAGAAATTACTCCAGAGAGACCCAGCGTGGAATGGCAGCAGAACCAGTGGCTCTCAGCACAGCCCTGGCAGCCAGGGAAAGCTCATTCACCCGTGCCTGAGCCCACTGCACCGAGGAGAAAATTAAGCAGTGAATAGAGAGATCTGGGGGGAAAAGTCCTTCCACTTCCCCTCCCCACCCTGCCTGGCACACACACAGCACACAGGCCAAGGGCTTGCTTCTGTCTATTCCTGTCCTGACTTCTGCATCTCCAGTTACTCTGCAGATCAATAGGGACAGGATGGAAGAAGAAAGGGGAAAAAAAAAAAGAAGAAAAATATATCAAGAAGAAAGGGAGTAAAAATAAACTGTCAGCCATGAACGGAGAGATGGACCTGGCTGAGGCTGTGGGAGGAGGAGATGCAGAGGAGACCCTGGGGGACCAGCCCACTGTACCAACACCCAGGAATGAAGCAGTGACCCCCAGGATTCATCAGATCCTCTGGCCTACAGGACAAGAGAAGGCAGAAAACTCTTTCCCCTTGTCCCCATGTCCTTTGTTCTGTCTCTTTCTGCTTTTCCCAAAAGCTCTGGGAGATTGTGGCAAGGGGTGAAGCTGAGGTGTGAAGGATGGGGTGTGCTTGGACAGGGGCCAGGAGTACCTGGACTGAGGGGAACACAGAAAGCTCTGAACCCACCAGTCAAGGCTGCAGCACAGGAAACCACCTGGGCTCAGGTCTGCTATGAGGGCAAAGTGTTTTACTCTTCCCTTGACCATGAACATCAGCTGGAAATGAGCTGCCAAGTGCCTCATCACCCTGTGGGCACTGCCAAAATCCCAGTGTGGCACGGGGACACAGGCAATGCCACACACTGAGGGCACACACTGCTCCTGCACTGCCACACTCTGTGGCCAGGCACAGCTCCCTCAGCCTCTCGGGGCTCCTCACTCTGCTCTCCAGGTGGAATTTTCTCTCACTCTGCTCTCCAGGTGGAATTTTCTCTCACTCTGCTCTCCAGGTGGAATTTTCTGGCTGCGTTTTGCCCTTGACCCCTCATTTCTTCACAATCATCTTCCCTTTTGTTTCTATGCCTGCCGTAGTGGATCCCTAACACCACCCCACTTTTATCTAGGCACTTTCCTGCTGTTCCTCCAACATGTCCTGGAAGAGGCAGTGTGTTTATCCCCATCTCTGTCCCCCCTTCCCCCCCCTCCCCTGCACAGTGCTCCTGTCAGGCTCACATTGATTTCTCCTCTCTTCCTCTCAATAACCCATCCCTTGTTGAGCCTTACACTAGATTTAATTTGGTTTTAGTCCCTGCACTGTAACTGGCTTTGCTTACAGCTGGAATTAGATTGCTTTTCAGTGCAAAAACCTGCTTGCTGGGACTGGAATAATCACAGGAGCAGAGTTAATTCACAGGGAGCTTCTCCATCTTATACACCACTTATCCACAGCTCCTCAGCTGCTCACCTTCCCTGCCCCGTGCCCATGGGGGCTGGAAGAGTCAGCACAGGACAGGCACTGACCTCCTCCCTGCCCAGGATGATGTCCCTCTCTCCTGGGAACCAGCCCAGCAAGCTGGAGCAGCGCAAAGCTGCATCTCACCCTAGCTCAGAACTTGGGAGCTTGGGCTGATCAAAATCACCTTTCAGAGTTTTCCCTGTTCCCAGCCAAGGAAAAGCCCTCTCCTCGCGGCGGCCCTGCTGCACTGGAGGAGGCGGTCGGGCAGGTTTTGGTGAGCGGAGCCAAGAGGGAAGCAGGAGCCGCTGCGCTGCAGCAGCCGCGGGCAGGCGGCCACGCCGGCACCGCGCCAGCGCCGGGAGAGGCCGGCAGGGATCAGCCAACAAAACCCCGACCTGTCTCGTGTTGGCCTCGGCTGAAAAGCAGCATTGCAGCTTCCACAGGGCGCTCGCAGCCCGGCCATCCCCGCCTCCAGCTGCCCTCGGGGGGGATGTGGAATTTTGGATGTCTCGTGGAGGGTGCGGCTCCTCCAGCCCTGGGGGTGTTTGAAAGGGTTTTCCCTCCCCTTCCCTAGCTGCCTCTTTTCACAGAATTTGTAGGGATTTTCTGTCTTGAAGCAATCTCTGCTACTATGAAATGGTATTGAATTTGGCCAGTGAATTCAAAAGGTGATGGGGGCTGGGGAGGGGGGAGGAGGACAGCTGAGAGCAAGGTGCTGGTTGGGGGAGAATCCCACCAGCCTGGCCTGAAGTCCAAAATATTGGGACAACAAATCCTGCCCAAGCCAGGCAGGAAAGGTAAATGGCTCTGTGGAGGAAGCTGTTCATGGGACACCAAGAGTTTTTTAACTCTTTGAAGCATCAAGTATCCCCAGGCTGCTGCGGGAGCAGTAACCAGTCCTGGGTTACCTGAGCTGATCTCCACACTTGGAAGCCAAAGCTCATTGCACCAGCATTGACATCAAACATTTAGTCTTAATTTACCAGACATATGTGGAGGTGTTCTCCTGCTCCTCTGCCCAAATTCCTGAGCCCCCCCAGGGCTTCTCCCATGTTGGGCACCCCAAAATGCCCCCAACCCAGCTGAGAGCCACAGCTGTTCATCCCAGACAGGCACCACACCGTGAGAAAGACCCTGACTGCTGCCTCCTGCCTGCCCTGGCAGGTGGAAAGGGCTCTCCCATCCCTCACTGCAGCTTCCTTCCCCTTGGAGCCTGTTCAAAGCCAGCCTCAGTGGCACCTGCAAACATTTCTACTTGCAAGTCTCAGAAGCAAACAGTTTGGAAGCGATACAAACGGCTCCTCTGTCGCTGTGGTGATGCTTGTTAGCATGGGGTGGGTGATGGGGAGGTTTCTCCCCTCTTGCCTCTAAGTCTCGCACAAGCTGGATGGGAAATCAGCCATCTCGGCACTTTTCCACCTTACTTTGCTTTTTTGGTTGATGTCATAACGTAACATATGGCATCGTACAGAGAAATGAAAAACAAAACCCAGGAGAAACAAACCCCCTCCTGCTTCCTCTGCCCCAGATCTGTGGGGGAGTTTGCCCTCACCCCAAATTTCATCTGGCAGGGCTGGGGCTGTGCAGGACTGACTGAGGATGACCCACCCTGCTTGTACTGGCAGTGAGCTGGAGTTTAGCGGGGTGAGCCTCATTCCACACCCCGGAGACCCACCAGCATCACCCCTGAGACATCTGGGCAAAGGCTGGCTGTGTTTGCACACTGGGACAGGGGCTGGGGGGAACTCAGACCCTGAGTGCCCATCCAAGCCATGGCCCAGCTCCCCCAGCAGCAGCTGCAGGAGGACACAGCCTTGGAGGTACCCCTGGCACTCCCTGCAAGGACACACCTGCCGCCCTGCCTGGGGAGAGAAGGCATGTTAGAGGGAGAAAAGCTTCTCTCTCAGTCGGCAGAAACGCTGATTTCACTTTTCTATCAAGAACCCTCTTCTCACCCCTCCGAGAAGAGACGCCCAAAGAAACCCAGCAGCCGTTACCTGCCGGTGACTTCGATGTTGGAGACGGCGTAGAAGTACTTGTACAGGTTCTCCCTCTGCACGTAGGTGCCCCCCAGGGCGGGCCTCAGCAGCCTCATGCGCAGGTCGGTCACGGTGAAGAAGTCCTTGAGCCCTTTGGCGCTCTCCAGCCGCGTGTACAAGTTGTCCATGTTCTTGAGGTCGGGCCCGGCGAAGATGGCGAAGCGGTCCCGCACCTCGAAGCGGACGGTTTTCTCCTTCTTGGAGCCCGCCCAGCGGGAATACTCCTCCGTGCAGAGGACCCTGTTGGCACTGGTGGTGGAGAGGTCCCGGACCCTCCGTGCTGGCATGCTGAAGGCCTCCATGCAGTCGTCTGCATAATACTGGTACGGGTGCCAAGTCCTCCCGTTGTCCAGCGACTTCTCCAGCATCATGATGGTGGGGCGCCCGTACTCGAAGGTGATCACGATGTCGTCGGTCAGCTCGATGCTCTTGTTCCAGGACAGGGTGATGTTGGCCAGCAGAGGCTCCGGGTACCGGCGCCACGTCACGCTCTGCCAGTAGGTGGCCAGCCCCTCGTCCTCGCTGTCGAACATCAGCTTGGGCGGGTGCGCCAGGTCGGGGTTGGAGGCGTCGCACTCGTCGCTGCACAGGTACGGGTTCTCCTGGAACAACAACAACGGTCACCAGAGAGGAAAGCAAAGCCTGGGCACGGCGTGGGCACACGGGCCCTGGGTCTGGCTGCTCGTGTCAAGGGTGAGCTGCAGGGCTGAGCTGGAGGGTGCCGGGGGCTGCCTCGGGAGGATGCTGTTCCTGGGAACGGCTCTGAGGCAGAAAATTGCGGCTCTGCCTGAGCTGTAAGCACGGCTGAGCTGTTTCCTTTGAAAGGCCCTTTGGGAAAGGGCTTTTCAATTTGTCACGGGGGCAGTTTTCATAAAAAGCTCCTTTCCTGAGATGGGTCTCTGAGAAACTTGGGTTAAGCCTGGCCGATTTACAAGCCTAAGGAAAGCTGTGCTCATCCCTGCTGCCTTGGAGGAGCTGAATGGCTAAAATCCCCCAAGCACACCCCTGCCTGTCGTGGCTCCTGATGCCACCCCCCCAGGGCCTCTGAGCACAGCTAGAGGAGGGAAACCAAATTTCTCCAGCTCCAAGCTGGGACAGAAGTGAGCAGTAGCAGAGAGCAGAGATTTGTGCTCCTGCTGCCTTGGTCCTCACCTACCCACAGGGAACAGGGTGGGAAGGATGGCTCATCCCATCCAGGTGACAATGTCCACTGTCTGCAGGCCTGAGCAGTGGAGAGAATGTCCAGCCATCCCATTTTGCCCACAAGAGCAGGTGCACGGCCAGGCTGCTGTGTTTTGCAGGGACACACCTCCACATGCTGAGCCTCACTAGGACACAGTGTCAAGGTCACCCACCACATGTTGAAGTTTTGGGGGTGGGCAGCTGTGCCAGTACATTTACTGCTCACCCAATATGTTTGTTAAAGCCCAGCATCACTGCCCTGCAGCCTCTGCCTCCAGGAGTGAGCATGTGGGTCACACCTGCCTTGGGGATTGTGTAGGGCTGTGTTCTGGTGGGTACAGAGCACAAAAAACTCTGCAACACACTGCAAATCCTTCTTTTGCATATGAAGCATCTCTTTGCTGTCACTTTGCCTCCCTCTCAGAATCAAAATCCAAAGGATTGGGGAGGGAGAGGGGTTGGTATGACAGCGGGCTCTGCTGCTGTGGGACCCTTCTCAGGAAGGCAGAGGCACCTGGCAGAGGAGGAGGAGGTGATAAAGCATCTGGAGCTGCTCAGAGCTGCTGGCTGGAGGTGAGGAGCTTGCTGGGGTGTGAGATCTGGCTCTCCTGAGCACAGCAGCTTCCAAGGTAAGACAGAGCTGGGTGTTGTTCTTTGGTTTGGGGGTGCTTTGTGCATGGCTGGAAGACATGGGGAGGTGTTGTGTGAGGAGATCAGCGTGTTCCTGCCTGGCCCTGGGGATTTCCTGCTGTGGCAGGGTGCAGGGAGCTGATACCAGTACCTGGAGGCTCCAAAAAATGAGGATCTGAGCAGGTTGGTTGTTGTCTCTGGCTGCTGCAGGTGTGGGAAGAGGCTGCTCCTGTGCCCATGGCTCGCTTTGACCTGAGGAACTGTTGGAGTCTGAGTGCCTGTGAGCTGCTTTTAGGGTCCCTGTGCACACCCAGGCACAGCAGAGGAGCAGATCTGGCTTGTACAAGTGGATGCTCTCAGGTGCTAAGTGGGGCTGTGCTTTGAACATGGAAACCTCTGAGTAACACAACGTGCTTTGGAAAATCTGGGCTTTGCCACCTCCAGCCAGGCAGCCAAGAGTCTTGGAAACCACTTAGAGCTTCTCCACTCCATGTGTGTAAAATGGGCCTTTGGTGCCTCCTTGGAGCTCAGAGATGTGCACTGAAGGCAAGCAACTGTTTGCAAAGTCAGCGGAGGCCACAGCACCCAGGAGCCCTGAAAAACTCCTGAGGACACAAATAATTCTGTGTCTGCAGCAGCATGTGAGCAGCACAGTGTAAATAAGGCAGGAGGCTGCTCTGTCAGCACAGGGGAAAACAAACCAGAGAGTGGCTGATCTGTACATGAGAACCAGGCTCCTGTGCAGGGGAGGCAGCCCTGGGGACACGAGGGGACTCCTGGAAATACAGCACACGTTGTGGTTGTGTGCACGAGGCTGCCAGGGAAAGCACAGGATAAAACAGGTCAAAACTCAAACTGTTTTCAACCCAGTCTTGCTCTGACACACCCCTGCCTGGTGGTGAAGCTGCAAATGCCACGCTGGGGTTTGTTCCTCCTGTCACAGCCTCAACTCGAGCCGTGTGTGGCTTTTGCCACCTCCGTGTGTGTCAGAAGGAAGGGCTGGGACAGGAGCTGCTGAGCTGGTGTGGTGCCCAGCCTGCAGCAGGGAGGTTGCTCACAAATGGGTGCTCGGGTTGATGTTTCAAAGGCAAATAGCTGGATAATTTATTTATTCTGTTTGCAGCTGTGATAACTGAGCAAGGGAAATCAGTGGAGTGCTCAGGCTTGCTTGGGTGGGTGAGGTCGAGGGGTGAGGGCACCCCACAACCCCCTCAAAGAGGGGGAGATGCCAGCTGGGCTGTGGTGGGGCTCTGAGCCACGCTGGGGGGTCCTCTCCTGCCACAACAAGCTGTTCTGGATTAGGGATTATAAAACCCTGAGATATTGACATATTTAATATGCTCTCCTGACTCCTCACGTTCAGAGGAGTTGTTTACCTCTGCTAATGAGACACAGCTTCCTGCTGGGGGGATGGAGCTGCCTCTCAGCACAGCTTTACAGTGGTGGCTGAGGGAAAAGGCAGAAAGATCCCCCTCAGCTGAAGTGCTGGGGGCTCTGAGCGTGTTTCCTGTGCTGAGGCAACATATTGTGCTGCAGTATGGTCCTCCTGTCAATGTGGCCATACAGATGGCTTAATAGGACAGTCCTGAAAAGACCATCCCGGAGGTCCATTTTTGCCACTTGTCTGAAGGAGGTGCAGCAGGTGGAGAATTGGCTTGGGATGGCAGCAGAAAACAAACCTGCCTTGCTGCTCAGTAGCTCTGTCTGAGCAGAGTCTGTGTCTCAGAGCTGTCCTGGCAAGAGAGCTCTTGCCATGAGCCTTCCTTTCCTTGTGGGCAGCAGCCACAGCCCTTGAGCAGGTGTGAGATGAATCTCATGGAGTATTTGCCACTTGAGCTGTCCCCAGCATGGACAGAGTGGCCACCTCCAGGGCTGAGGCTGATGCTCCTATCAATGCTTTCTTTGGAGTGACCAAATTAAACAAATGAAGGACTCTGTGATGAAACCACAACAAGGAAACCTTATCCAGACCAGAAAAGGCTGGGCAGGATGGGAGGCGGGACAGATTTCCCCGGAGCAGTGAGGGAAGCAACTGAGTCTGCTGAAGCATGATCCCCCTTGCCATGCCCCGTCTGGAGGAACAGGGCTGGCCAGGCAGGGCCCTGGCAGGGTGGGGAGCAGGGAGCAGCAGAGTGAAAACTCTGCCTGTCTGCCATATGCTCATCCCAGGGAATGGAGGAGCACAACCCCTGATGGCTCCTGCATGTCCCAACCTCAGCGTGCCCAGCTCAGCAGGCAGCACCCCCAGAGATCTCCTCAGCCACCCTGAAGCTCTGGGGAGGCAAAAGGCTCAGGGGGTGCACGGTTGTAACAGAGCAAACTCAAAAATAACCTCCAAGTGACAGCGCTGCAAGGTGGGGGAGAGCCTCAAAAGCCACGGAGTGAGTCACACCACTACGGCTTCCTCTGCTAAAATGAAGTGTTCCTTTTTGGGGTTAGGTTTATTGAATTGTCCTTCCTCTGTGGGATGCTCGATGCCTTTTCTGCTGGGGGGGGTGGTTTGGAGTCAGCCAGGAGGGCAGGGGGGAGCGGAAACAGATGGCCACATTTTGGCTGCTCCGTTGGTCCTGGTAAGATCAGATATAGCACTATTGAAACAATTCCAGGTATTATTTTTGAATCTGGTTTCCTCCTCCAAGCTGTGTGTCCTCCAAAGAATCTGTCCAAAGTCTTGAGATATTTAAGTCTTCAATCTAAAAGTCAGGATGCATTAGCCAGGCAAACTTGGTCTCAGTGAGCTTAAAATAAACCAGTTCACTTTGAGTCTCACGCTATTAAATCAGTCGTGAGTGTCCTCACAGCAACTAAACATTGCAGATTTCAGGCTCTCCAGCTCTTCTGGTTGTGCACTTTTTGGGGTTATACCAAGGAGTGTTGCAGCCTTGCTTAGCCCCCAGCTCAGCCCAAAAGGGCAAATCTCCAAGGGACAAACTGTGAGAGCCTCGTTGAGGACACGGTGTCCTAAAAAATGGCATCATGGTAAGGCTGTGCCTCTGTGAGCCAAATCATAGAATGGTTTGGCTTGGAAGGGACCTTTAAAGGTCATCCAGTCCAACCCCCCTGCCATGGGCAAGGACATCTTCAGCTGGGTCAGGCTGCTCAAAGCCCCATCCAACCTGACCTTGAATATTTCCACAGATGAGACATCCATCACCTTGGAGGTTTTACCATGCCAGTATTTTATCACACTCATAACAAAAGTTTTCTTCCCTACAGCTGATCTGAATCTGCTCTCTTTTAGTTTAAAACCATTGTCTCTTGTCCTAACACTACAATTCATAATAAAGAACCATCCCCATCTTTCCTCTGGACCCTCTTCAGATCCTGGGACTCTGAATTCTCCTTGGTAGGGCTGCTCTCAATCCTTCCTCCCCAGCCTGGAGTGATGTTGGGGCTTGTCCTGATCCAGGTGCACTCAGGAGGTTCCCAGGGGCCCAGTCCTTGAGCTGGAAATGTGTCCCAGCCCTGTGGCTGCTGACCCAGCCCTTGGGCTCTGCCTCCTCTTGGTGCCTGCAGTCAGTTCTGGGCAGAAATGCTGCAAAAGGGACTTTTTGAAGGTGACAGCAGAGACTTGCTCCTTGAGGAGGAGGATTTCTTAAGAAACAAGATATTGGTTTGACAAAGCAGGATGACAGGAATCCAGGATGCTGCAGAGAAGCTGCTCCCCACCTTGCTGGGAAGGGGGGGAATGGGGGAAACCAGCCACAACAAAAGGCCTCAGTTTTTACAAAGCCCAGATGGTTTTTAGGGCTCTTAATGAGCGCAAAAGTTGCTTTTCTTTTTTTTTTTTTTTTTTCTAGCAGATAATACCATTTTTAAGCCTCATAGCATACAATTATATATTTTTGTAGGTGCAATTGCTTGATTAATCATTAGGCTGTTGAATATTTTAAACAAACTAGACATCTGTTGTGAATGGTGAAAGCTGCACAGAAATAAGACTGCAGCTTTTAGATCTCCATGCCAAAGGGAAGCTGGAAAGCAATTGCAACCACTAGCTGCACAGTGAAGAAAAAAAAAAATAATAATATTAAAGGGAAACAAAAAAACAACGATATTTGAGCAAAGAAAAATGAGTAGATGATGTGAGAGTTTGTACTGCTCAGCCAAGGATGCTCAGTCACAGCTCTCACACCTGGTGTGATTTGTTTAATGGTGTCTTGGGAACCCCTCCTGGACTTCTTTTGCTTTTGGGGGTCTCTTCTGCTTGATGGAATTTAATCCAAGGCCTCTGCCAAAACCTAGAGCACCCCGGGACCACTTGTTTTCAATCATTCCCCTAGTAAGAGTAATGACAAGGTCTCATCAACTTGGATGAGTTTTGGAAAACAAAACTCTGTATTTTTTTAATTGGGAGCAGGGGGTGGAAATCCTTGGTGTATTATAGGAAGATTTTTATTAAAGGGGAAAAAGTTAAATGCATTTCTTCAGCACAAAGATCAGTGCTGTTGTGTGGGTTTCTCTTGGGTACTTTCTTCTGGAGTGTTTTTTTCCTCTAAGAATTGGATCTCAAACCCAACCAGAGACCTCTCAGACCTGGGATGTCTCCAGGCTCTCCTGTAAGTGCTGCTGCTGGTTGGGACTGTGGGGCTGTTTGACAGACCCCCAAAGGGTCTGCAGAGCCAGGAAAAGCAGGTGACAGCACAGGAACCTCCTTCCCTCCTTCTTGGGACTGCTTGTCACCAAGAAAACCTTGGTCTGAACCTCCACCTCCACCCAGGAGGGGACAATTCCCTCTGCAGCCCCCACTCCATCCAGATGTGATGCTTAAGGAGCTCTCAGGAGCATCCCAAAGCCCTTCTGCTTCCCTCAGGACATCCAAAGCCCTTCTGCTTCCCTCAGGAGCATCCTAAAGCCCTTCTGCTTCCCTCAGGACATCCAAGGCCCTTCTGCTTCCCTGGGGACACCCAAGGCCCTTCTGCCACCCTCAGGACACCCAAGGCCCTTCTGATTCCCTCAGGAGCATCCTAAAGCCCTTCTGCTTCCCTCAGGACACCCACAACACTGCCTTTGAATTTCTGCTCAGAGGGCAGCAGATGAGGTTCACAAAGTCCCCACGTTTCCTCGTGCTGCAACTGAGTCCTGAAATTGGTATCAAATTTCCTCCAAATCCTGCAAAAAAAAGGGGATCAGCAAAATCTCCACGTGCACCTGATCCCTCCTGCCCTGATAATGTCCCCGCTGTGGAGCGGTGCCACCGCAGGTGTCCTGCAGCCTCCCCTTCCCTGAACTGTCACAGGGAGGGCTGGTGGCCATGGGACATGGGGGTCCCCAAGCTGCAGAGGGGACCAGGGCCAGCCCACTCCACCCCTGCCTGTCCTGTGGGTGTTCTGGAACACATTCATCCCAAAGTTTTGTTTTCCCTTCTCCCATCCCAGGCTGTGGGATGGAGCTGAAATGACCTTCCCAGCACATTTTCTTTCTTGATTTCCACTCGGCTGAGTGCCCCCAGCTCACGCTGGGATTGAGCTGCGGGGCTTCACTTCCCTTCCACCCCCTGCCCCGGCTTTCCTGACTCTGCCAGGGCTTCACAGGGATCTCTGTTCCCCTCCTGGCCGGGCTGTGTCAGCGCAGGGAAATCACCCGCTGAGCAGGGAAGGTGCCTGACCCATTCCCAGTGCCAACCACCCTTCACCTCCCCCGTGACACAGAGCTCAGCCTGTTTTCTGCAACACAAATTTCTGACAAGGGCCACCCTGAGCAATGTGTGTTTTAGGAGACTTCCTTGGCTTTTCTTCCAATAATCACTCCAGGACGTGCTGCTGCTTCCCAAACAGAATTACCCAGGGGAAAACACAGGCTCATCCTAATGACATTTCAGGGTGTTTTCACTCTTGCTGCTCCTGATCTGAGGGTTCAACTGCTCTATCTGGATTTATGACAAGACAAGGTGATTTTATGATCAAAAATAACATTTGTGTGTAATTAAATCTCCTGCTTTAGGGCATAAACTGTAACCTGCCAGTGGCCAGGGTGGGACTCTAGGAGAGCTGGAAATACTCTCTGACAATTAATTTTCACTCTATTCATGGGCTGGGAGGGATCAGAGGGGTGAAACAACCATAATTAATTTACAGCTATTATTTCCAACAGCTGGCAAGTGGCATAACTCACTGCAGAGAGGGCTGGGAGCACAGAGAGGGATCAGAAGAAATACGAGGCCCCTCTGAAGCCAAAGAACCCCACAAATGCCCTTCCCTGGGAGCCCAGGTGAAGGTCTGTGCCCTCCTCTGAGGGACATGGGGGGACACTGGGATCTGCCTGGCCAGGTCCATGCTTCTTGCACCCCCAAATGGGCCATGGGCTTTCCCCCACTGTACAGCTGTGACTTGAACCTGGAAAACATCTCAGGAGCAGCTTTGGGATGGAGGGAGAGGTCCCTAATGGGGCCAGCATCGGACTCTGGAGACTCTGGGGAGTCGATGCTGTGTTTTCCACTTTTTTTGTTGTTGCTGTTTTAAAAATACCTCTTTGGTCAAGCTCTCAATATTTTAGATAAGACAGGAGCTGTCTCAGAAGGGAAGATGCAGTTTTCCCATGGGCTGCCTGAGCAGCTGCAGCCCAAGAGCCACTGGGGAATGCTCCAGCAAAGCCTTCATCTGCACATCCTCCAGGTATCACTCCCAGTGCCCCTCCAAAGGGACATTTTGGGGTGGCCCATGTGGATAGGAAGGCTCTGGCAAGGCACCCGGGTTGGTGAGGGGTTATTTCACAGCTTCACCTCTGCAGGGGAAGGGCAGCTGGGGATGGGATGGGATGGGATGGGATGGGATGGGATGGGATGGGATGGGATGGGACGGGATGGGACGGGATGGGATAGTATTCAAAGCTCAGGGAGGGGCTGGTAGGGTGTTCTGCTCACTCATGTGTCCTTCCCCTGCCCCCTCCCTCCCCCAGCCATCTGCAAGGGGCTCTTATTAAGGCAGAGACAGCAAAAGGGGAGAAAACCGTCCTTGCTAACAAGCTGTTTGCTGTTTATGAGCAGGTAAAGGCAGAGCTGGAATGAATTATTAATAGGGTGGAAATGGGGTCCCTCCACAGATCTGCTGCTAATTCTGGCTCAGCCGAATGTCACACCCTCCATCTCCTCCCGGGCCGTGGTTTGGGGGGATTGATTGCTCCTCCGCTTCCTTCCCCTTCCTGCCGGATCCGAGGCTGTCCGGGCACAAGGTGACCCCCGGCCGGGGCAGGGACGGGCTCTGCCTGTGTGCGGGGCTCGGCGGAGCGTGAGTCAGCAGAACCGACCCCGCCGGCTCCGGGCGAGACACCGGGACGCACCGAGCGAGACATTTTGCTGTTCTGCCTCTTCCCTTTGGCCTGGAGCAGATACTCATTCACCGAGCAGCGCCGCGCGTTCAAGGCTCTCGGGCTCCCTTGGGCCCGTCTCTCCGCCAGAGAAGAGATTCAAGCCCTGCTCGTGGCTGTTCTTCCCCTTCCCCCTCCAGCCTGCTCTGAATTCGAGAAGCATCTCGTTCGTATTTCATCCAGGCTCAGCTCTGTGCCCTTCTCTCCACCGGCCCTGGGGAGACATCACCGTGCCAGACAGGGTGGGCTGGTGGCAGGGCAGAGTCTTGTCTCCAGATGGGGAAATTGAGGCAGGCAGGGATTTCAGGAGCGCCTCTGGGCTTCACTAGCATTGAGGGCTCTGCCTTTCTGAGCACTGAACCCCCCCATGGAACCTGCAGCAGGGCAAAGTCGTGGCTGCCTCACCCAGCCTTGATGTGAGGCTCAAGGAAATCTCTGCTCTCATCCCACACTGTCTCTGAAAGTCTCCCCGTGGTCTGGCAGCACCTCATGAAAAGGGTCTGAACTGGTCTTT
Source organism: Cettia cetti (assembly GCA_013401135.1). Classification (NCBI taxonomy): domain Eukaryota; kingdom Metazoa; phylum Chordata; class Aves; order Passeriformes; family Sylviidae; genus Cettia; species Cettia cetti. Next base: position 145,932 of record VZUI01048634.1, on the reverse strand, counting down.
GTGCCATAAATGACACAACCTCGGCAAAAGGGTGACATCCAGGCAGGAAGAGCATCCTCTCCACAAAGGGAGGATGCAGAGGGAGATGCAGCTTGTCACGCACGAGGGCTGACCCAAGTCACCTGTCCACCCTCGCAGCGCAGCTCCTGCACCGACACAAATCCCCTCACGCCCACTCTGGCTAAACCAGAAACAGAAAATCTGGCTGCACCAGGAATTTCAACCTCCAGCCCGAAACCAGCCCAGTGCATGGGTGAGCTCTCCAAGAAGGGCCCCGAGGATGCTGTCTGCAGCAGGGCCTGGAAGCAGCACTTCCATTTCCAAAGCCCCGGGATGCCCTGGGATCCCCTGCCCTGTCCCGAGAGGCGTGTGCAGCTGATTTGGGGGCGGCACAAGGGTTAACGCCGCCCGGAAAATTCCACTCCTAAGCAGATAATCTCATCTGCGCTGGGGATACACACACATCACCCGCGGCAGCCTGGCCTCCCATGGAATAATTTTTGAGCAGCTCTTTCTTTGTGAACTGCTAATCCCCCGGTGAGCCGCTCTAACCCCATCCCTCCTGCCGCCCCGGGCTCACCTCCACCCCCGCCTCCCTGCCGGGGCTGCACCCCTCAACCTCCCCCTCTGGCAATGGTGACCTAGAGCCTGGGATCAGAGGCTGATGAACCAGACACCCCTCAGCTGGCAGCCACGGGCACGCGTTCAAAAACGCGGCAGTTTAATCCCATTGACTGATTTTTAGCTTGTCTCCAAACTCGGACTTTCCGTACCGGGGACTTGCAAGCTTTGCTCTTCCCAGGGCACTTCCCCGAAGCTTGTTTACAAATTAAACTGCCTGGATTCCGCCCCATCCCTTCCCTGCCAGATTATGAAGCCCTTGCATCTTGCTACAGAGATGTGTTCATGTCCGCAGCCCCTAGCAGCAGGAGCGCAGCAGCAGTGACCTGTGTGCAGGGCTGCGAGTGCATTATTGATTCAGGACTAAGAAAATGCTTAGGAAGTAGGAAAAGTGTCCTGCTCTCTAAAAGCTTGTGCGCCTTGTAAGCTCAATACATGCAGCCTTTGCAGAGAGGCTCGCTACGCCGCTATTAATAATTTATTCTGTAAGAGAGGCCCTGATAGTTTGAATGGGGGAGGGCAGGATGCAGAGCCCGGGGGTGGGAAAGGGGAGGGAGTGGAGGCTCTGCTGTGCTCCTCAAATGGAGGTGCAGATGTTCCCCAGAGCCTCTGTGGAGGGGGCACAGCTGGGTGATGGACACCCCTGCACCCACGGCAGCCTCTGATCAGGGCTCCTGTGTCTGTCTGCTGCATCAAGAGCTCTGCCTTTGCTCCTGTGTGCAAAGCATTTGGCTGCTTTATGCTCTGTTTCAGGGGAGCAATTCAGCAGGTGCCTGTCAGAGGTTTGGATTGTGTCCTGGCTGTCCCTCAGACCCCAACAGTGATCCTCTCCTTAGACAGGGCTCCCCAAACCTCCTGCTGGCAGCACTACAGAGCTGAAGCAGCTGACTCAGCCAGCAGATGGGGAGATACAAACCCTTTGGCTGGAGTAGAAACCAGTTGAATCTGTGCTAATTCCCCCTTTGGGACACAGAAGTGTCAAGGCAGGACTGGACAGGGTGGTGGCAGCACCCCCGTGGAGCTCAGCACCGGGGCAGCAGAGACCCACTGCTCTGGGGTGTGCAGCATCCTGGCAGAGGCTGGAGGGCTGGCACAGAGCGTGGAGCTGCTCCACGGAGAGGAGCAGAGAGAAGGCTGCTCCTGAGAGGCTCCTGCATGGATGGGAGCCAGCAGGGATGAGACCCAGCCCGGTGACTCTGCAGCACTGAGCTCCTGGGCCAGCAGCCCCAGCCAGGCCCCTCCTTGGGGCTGGCCAACGCAGAAATCCACCCCAGAGCCAAAGGGCAGAGGTTCCCCTAAGCCTGGCTGTGGGGAGCACTGAGCAGATGTGCAGAGGCACCCGTGCCAAATGCTGGAGCAAGCACAGGGCAGGGCAGTGGAGCAGGGCAGGAGCAGCGTCAGGGCTGCAATTGTCCCCTCTGGAGGTGCTGGTGGCCCTGCCTGGAAGAGGAGGGACGAGTGGGAACCTCATGGGACACGTCTGAGGCTGCAGGGGATGGCTCATCTACCTGGGGTGAAGGCTGGAAGTCCCAATTGCTTTGCAGGCAGCAGCTGCTCCCCAAAGACATCTCCAGAATGGTCACCCAGCAGCACTGGGCAATTTGGGGAGGAAAAAACCTCTTTGGTGTTTTCCAACACAGAAACCTGCACTCTGTGTTGAACTGCCTGAGTAACTGGGTCAGCCAAAGCTCCACGTCTCAGAAAGCTGCTGATGGTAAAAGGGTGGTTTGGGACCTGAAACTCAGGTTAGAACTGGACTTTCACTTGGGGAAACCAGAGCGTGGTAGGAGAGCACTCCTTCCCACTCAGGCAGGATTTTCTGTAGGGAGAAATCCTTATAAAGTTTATTGGAAAATTATATCTAAGCTATAAAATACAATGCAGATTTTAAAATAAATAAATAAATAAATAGGATTTCCTTGAATACCTTTGGCTTTAAAAGTTGCCTATGGAAAGCTGTGGTACCTGGAGCTGCTGTATAAGGGCTGCTGTAAGAACTGCTCTCCCAGCTCTGGCCACACTTCCCAGCAAGTCTTCAGTCCATTCCCTTCTCTTTTTCCCATCTGGACACTGTTCCCTTTGAAGTGCAAAGCTTTTCTTAAAAGTAGTTTACTCTTCCTGAGCACCTTCAAGGTAGGGGAAAACTTTCTGCTCACTGTACCAATTAAATCTACTTGACAGCTTCATTTTTATCACTGTGTCTTTCCCATCAGCAAGTGGAAACGACCCTTGTTAGGGGAGCAGCATTCCACTTTACAACAAGATGAATCCCGAACTGGGCATTTAAGGAAATTGTTACAGGCTGTTGAGGGAAAATCCCGTTTGCTCAGCACTCTCTAATTTGAAGCTGAATTGTCTTCTTTCATTTTTCTGTGAAGCCTTTCCTTTTAAAACACCAAGATCCTGCTGCACTCTGAAGCAGCCTCAGTGGCAGGAGAAGAGCAGTGTGTAATTTGCTGAGCAGCTAATAATGTACAACCCAAGGGTCTGGCCCCAAGGGCAAGGAGCCACTGATCCTGACTTCAAACAGTGTCCTCTGCAGCAACCCTGATGCTGGGGAGTGATTAAGGGTGGGAACAGAACCAAAAGGCTCCAGCTCTTTCTCCCACACTCAAAAGCAGTGCCACGACTGCGAGGGGTGGATGGGGAAAGCTTCCTCTGGGTGGAAATGGCAGCAAGTTGTCTTTTCCAGGCTTTCCTCAAAGGAAAAGGGAGCATTTTCCAGGTGTTAATTTAACAGACTGGAAGCTTTGAGGGGGAAGAGGGGCTGTTAGCACTTTGCAGCTGTGAAAACAAAGCCCAATCTTTCCATCCCTACAGCCCTGCCAGGGGTGTCACAGGTGATCTGACAGCAGAGAGTGAATTTCTTGTGCTGCTGAATTTTGGCATAAAGGCAAAGTGATCGTCCCCAGCCCGTATGGGTTCCACAAAGAAGGGCAAAGGGGAGTTCCAACTCCCTCTGCTATGGCCAGGGATGGGTTTGCAAGCAGCAGTGGGTAGTGCTGATTTATTCAAGGAGGAGGGAGAATATCCGCTTTTCTTGGAAAGGATTTGCCATTGGACCTGTACACAGGCTCTGCTTAGCCCAAAGGATGTCCTTGAACCCTGAAGGCAGTCAAAAGGCTGAGAATACCTCAGCCTTGCCCCCTGGTTCTACTCAAAACAAGGTAGAACCCTGGTGGGCCAGGAAAGGGCTGTGGGTCTCTGCTCAGGGTACCAGAAGGGATGAATCCACCCTTTAACCACCAGCACATGTTGCATCTTTAAAAATGCTTTTGGAAGAACATTGCTGAAGTGGTTTTTTTCCCCTTCTTACTTTAAAAGCTTTGGCTTTTCCCTTCTTATTTTAAAACTTTTGGCTTTTAATCATCCCTAAACCCATAATCCCTTGTTTGCACCTAAACAGGTGTATGAAGGAGCTAAAAATGCAGGGAAGAGGGTTTCTTAGCCCAAAGGTTTGTCTGCCTTTTCCAATTTTAGCACCCGGTCCACAGAAGAAACAGTCCTTTAGTACAAGCCTTATAACCACATGTCATTCAGAAAAGTTTAGCTAAGAATTAAACTAAACATCCAGTTCGGCTGCGTGTGTAATGAATAAATAAAGCCTTTTCCTTTCATGTACCCGTGCCAAAGTCAACAAGCTCTATTAGCTGATGAAACAATGCTGACGCCAAATAAAAATACCCCTGACCCATCAATATGGGCTGAGAGCTCGGCCCTGCATCAAAGAGTGTTGTCAGAACAAGAAATACTGTCTCAACACCTCTGGGGTGGGGGGAAAGGCTCCCATTCCTGCAAGGTGGGCTCCCTGTGCTCTCACTGGGATGTCAAGGAGCAAAAACCATCCCATAACGACCATCTGTTATGGACACCTCTCCTGGTTTCTTATGGAATGATTTGGAAGCCCCTTGAGCTGCCAGGAGGTGGGACTGGGCTGTGGTGTTTGCTTGCTCCCCACTGCACGCCCCACCTGTGAATTCCTCACAAAGCCTGAGGAATTTTTATCCTGTGTGCAAAATGCTGATGCTTGAAAGTGAAACTCCCAAGGGTCCCTGCTCAGTATCAAAGAAGTGCTTCAGCATCTCAGAGGATCTCCACACCTGGGAGCAGCCTGCCAGCTGTGCCACCCTCCTCCTCCTCCTGCCCAGGAGGTGGGAAGGTGGAGGAACACCACATCTCCCCTCTGCCCCATGGGGATGTGCAGCTTGGCCATTTCCCAGCTGGCCCTGCCCTGCAAACCCCTCTCCTTTGAAATCCACCCTCAGCTGCTCCATGCCATGCCCTGCCTGTGATCTTTGAAGTCTCACCCCTCCCTCCACATCCTTGCTTTAAAAGATCTGTTCCCTATTAGTTTTCAGTCCCACTTTCAGTTTCATTCAGGCTTTTATTTACTTATCCATCTGTCTTCCTGCTCTCACCACTCCCCCTGCCCTGCCAGGAGGCAAAGTACAATTCATTTTTCAGGTGACCCTGCCAGGAAGGCATTGACATGAACAGGAACAGGTTCAGAAATTGTGGAAAAAGCAAAACCCTTGACTTTAATAAGCAGCAAAATGCTTCCCAATCAGAAGGAAGCAGCCAGATGTGACCAGAATTGCTATAAAACACAAAGGACCGTCCTCCAAATAATTCCTGCCATCTCTTGAAGCCTCCTGGTGCACAAGTCTTGTGAGCACTGCTGGTGCTGTGGCAGGGCAGTGCATGATCCCGTGGGCTGTGCAGCCCCACAGGACACACTCGCTGTCTGACAAGGTCCTGACTGTCACCAGGACTCTGCTCCTGGCCTGCCCTGCACAGGGATATGGTGCAGCTCATTCCTGTCTGGCTGCCTTGAGCATGGAGGGGTGTTTGTGTGTCTTCAGTTTTGATTGCAGCTGTCTGAGCAGGGCAGGAGCCCCGCTGGGCTGCGCTTAATTCTGAGTAACGCGAGTTTAACTGCACGGACAGTCCCCTGCTGTTTTGAAAGACACCTAAGAAAGCAATACAGTCACCGTAAGAACTTCTCTGCTGGAAAGCCAGGCTCCTATGAGAACCCACCTGTTACAAGGAAATAATTAAAACCTGAAGAGAAAGGATAACAGGACACCAAAAGGCACCTGAGCAGGTTGGCAGCGAGGAGCTGCCCTGGCTCTGTGCGAGCTGCTCGCCCTCCCCTCTCCCAGCGAGGGCCGGGGCTCGGGGGCTGTAACGATCCGTGGGCAGAGACATCGATTTTTGTCCAGCACTTCCTTAGTGCAGGGGGAGCAGAGCTCGGCTCACATCCTCTGCGGGCTCTGCTCCCTCTCCCTGCACATCAATAGGTGTCAAGTCACCACCCAGCACCGGCGATGGAAGGGCGGATTCTTGCTGATTCCACTTTCCACTGACCAGAAGGGGATGCTCAGCAGTAAGTGGCCACATGCCGTCCTCGGTGACAGAGGCTGTGAAAATTTAGCTTGATGGCCTCCCAGCCCGCACCACTCCAGTCCCAAGGCTGGATTGGAGCCTGGATCTCTCCTGCAGCAACCTCCTACTCTGTGCACTGGGTGCTGGGTGGGCTCCTTGCTCACCTCAGCAGGGCTGCTCTTCCTCTGCTTTGTTTTTATAACCCTTTAGTCCTCTGGAGAGAACAGCACTGGTGTAAGATGGGGGAGAAAGGGCCATGAATACAGTGGTATTTCACAAACCCATCCCAAAAAATAATCTAAAAAATACCTTGCCATATATTATTCCTGGTTTTAGCTTGATTCTTCACCAGGGAATTGCTCAGGGACGTTGCTGTGAGTGCTGGTTTCTGTTTTGGGAGGCGAGAGCCGGGCCAGGCTGGGGTGAGGCAGGGACAGGAAGGCAAATCCATGTTTTGCATTTGTGTAGCTCTCATTCACGGCTGTACACGGTGTTTGCAAGTGTTACAGCACATGGCAGGCGTACGCTACAAGGAAATACTGCTGGTGCCCAAAATAGAAAGATTTCAGCTCAGTATTGACTGAATCAAGAGATGCAGAGAGCTGATTGCAGTTTGTGTCTTTTGCTTCCTTGGAGGTCAGTGGAGCTGAAGTCTGGAGCATCCTTAACCAGAGAGGGTTTGCAAAGAGCTGCAGTGAGTGTAGTGGGAAGCAATCTGGTGTTCTCCTTTTAATCCTTCTGCAGTCAGTCAGATAAATGGAAATACAGACTGACCCATCAATAGTTAACGGTTTTATTTGCAACCTTGGACTTAATCTTTCTTTTCAAACGATCTTTTAAAAGGAAAAGCTGCTACTTATCTGGAATTAGTGGAAATGTCTTCCCTGGTACTAATGAGAGCCCTTAGGCTGGAGGGAGCTGGGTAACTACTGGCAGCATGTTCTGATGATCACAAATGTTTGGCATTCCTTGGTGTTGAAGGAGCATTTTTCTCTTGTATTTTCAAGAGGTGCCCTGACGGGCTGGGCCCAGGGTGTTCCCTCAGTGGCAAACTGAGGCATGGGGTAGCGCTGGCAATAGAAAATGGGACTCCCTGCACTGATTTAGAGGGAGAACTCCCCTTCTCATTATAATAAAAGAATAATATACTCTTTCAGAAGGCACTCCTTGTCTAGTGCTCAGCCCAGTGGAAACTCTGCCAGCATGGGCTGGCTTGGTGTCTGTCCCTTAAATGTGTGCCTGGACCACTCCTGGGGGACCTTTGGGAGGGGGCATTACTGTTTTGCTCTTTGTTTTGACCCCTGAACTCTTTAACAATGTAAAGCCTTGTGAATTATAAATCAAATGCTCCTGCTGAGCTTTGTGGTGCACGGAATGAAATGCGATGATTAATATTTAAGAGAAAATAAGTTAAAGATTTTAACTACAAGGGCAAATGTCTGTCCACAGAGCCCTTTCATGTGGAGGATAGAAGAGAAGGAGAACCACATTTTCAGGAGTTTTAGTGAAATTTGTGGCTGTCAGACCAACTGCCAGAGCTGTGGGTGTGCAGGGGCCAAACCACCCCACTGCCCTGCCCTTCACTCTGCCTCAAACTGAGACCATCCACCCACATCCTATAAAATCCCAGCACTGCTGGAGCAGCCCTTTGGGACGGGACTGGCGAGCACACCCCACACTCTAGCAGGTAAAGGAGCAGCTTAGGCTGTGTGCTTGCAGGAGCAGAGCTTTTCCAAAATCCAGGACTTGCTCAGCCCTCCCTGAGGCTCCTCCTCAGCATGCCAGCCCCATCCCTGCTGCAGGACTGGCACAGCACCGGGATGGGCAGGGTGCCTTCTCCCCGCTCGGCACACCGAGAGCTCCGGGGGCACCGTGGCCACGCTGACCCACAAGGTCCTTGCAGTGGCCCCTGGGCTGCACACCGCCTCCAGCCAGCAGAGTTTGTTCTAAGGCAGCAAATAAGGAGGGAAACACTTACATGGGTGCAGAACCTCTCCGGAGGGTCCCCACAAGTGATTCCTGCCGGCTCCACCCGCACGGTCACGTAATCCTTCATCCTCATGGCCTTGGGCTGGCAAGCATAAAACTCCCATGAGGGGCCATCGTCCGTGGTCACCCAGGACTTGCAAATGTCATACTGTCCCATGGCCAGGGGCACGCAGTGCACGAGGAGAGCAGCCAGGTAGAGCATGGCAGCTGCGGCCAGGCGCGGGATCCCCGGGCGAGGGCAGGGCCGAGAGTCCCCAGGAAGGCAGCGACTGGGCTAGGGGTGGCTCTCGGGATCAGCATGGAAACTCCTCATCTAAAAATGCTCCAGTCGAAGGAGATCCACACAGTAACAGGGATGAGCCCGCTCTGCACGCTGTAGCTGGATGTGGAAAGTTCCTCTGGGCACAGAAGCCAACTTTGCAATTCGCTTGATTGGGAAAGTTTTGGCCAGAGTTGCTGATCAGTGGTCAAAAGTCTTCCTTAACCTCATTTTTCCCCCTTTTATTGTACGAAAGGTCTTCCAATCAGCATGAAAATATCTAGAGGTGACTCCAGTCAATCAATACAAAGATCAAGTTCTGAGCTGCTGATGAAATTTGATAGGAGTAAATTGGAGAGGCTGTGAGATGGTGCTGGATCAGGTTTTCCTCAACCTTCTGCTCCAAATACGTCGCTGTGGAAAGTGCCTTAAACTGTGTCTGCCTTAATTATTGGGGTGTTTGAACATTAGCACATAAAATAAAGAGAGCATCTGGTCATCAGTACAACTCTGACAAGAGAGACTGCTTGGGGCTAAAATTCCTTTTTTTCCCAAAGGTTGGTTGTGTCAGCATGAACAGGTGGGTGCCCAGATCCGTGGTGGTCTCAGCAGGTGCTGGGTGGTTACTGGGGTGACTGGGGCAGGGCTGGCCTGGGCTTCTCCCTCTGTGTCCTGTGGTGGTGGTGAGGATTCCTGTCCAATTCTGCCTTTTGGCAACAGAGCACCAAGTTCCCAAAGCCTTCAGCTGCAAGCCATGGGGCTACCTGAGATCTCCTCTCTCTTTCATGGTCAGGGCAAAGGCAGAGCTCATCAGCAGGAGGGACCTGCAAGGAATTGGAAGACAAATTAGGTGGGAGCAAGGGGGGACAGTTGGAGCAAGGAGAAGAACAGGGGTCCCTCAGGAGGCAGAGCCCTCAGCTGGGCTTGCCAAGCCACCAGACAGGTTTTTGTAACAGGGAGATATACAACTTTAATAAAAGGCAATCCATAGTAAGATGCTTATGGCTTTTCTGTGTCTGGGAGAAGGGAAGGAGCGCTGCCCAATTTAAGGTATCTGCTCTGCAACAGCAGCTGGACAACAGGAGCTCTAATGGGTCTTCAAATAATATCAAGAAGCAGCTATGGGTCATTAGAAGATGGGAAATATGCAGACAGAGTAAGGATAGACAGACAAATTGATAGTCCTAAAAAGATAAGCAAATAAATAAGACAGCTGGGGAGACAGATACATTGTCCAGCATCCCCACATATGATTTATCTGAACAATAACATTTAATAAAAAACAATTTAAAGTCCTAATAACATTTAGGTTCACCTAATACAAAGAGCAATGACCTTCCCAGTATTCATTTCAGGTTAGAACAACATTTCTGCAATTTTGTTGTCTTTCCAGTGGAGCTATAAACATTGTAAGTAATTACAAAACAAAATGACAAAGAACTGAAGCGGGGAGGGGGAAAAAGTCAAACCCTCTCTCAATATTAGATTCAGGAGGGAGACCTCATCCCAGAAGGTGGGAGGCACATATCCAGAACAGAAATTTACCTTTGGATAATTCCTTTTCTATTTCTTTCCCCAACTTTTCTTTCACAATTGAGGCACATCTGCTTCAACAGCGTGCTTAGCATTTGCCTTCTCATGAAGCTCAGTTACTAAAGCTCAGAAACTCCAGGTTAACAGATGCATTGATCCGTGTTCAGGGGCTTCACACCGCTCTGCTACCATCTCCCTTTCCCCCCTTTTTGCTTGAAAGATTGCTGATTGAGATGAATGAGTTCAGAAAAGAGAAGCTGTCTCTCATGTTTCATTGCCAGCTCTCAACGAAGAGCCTGTTATAGCTGCGTTGGACCTGAATAAACTCCCAGAAAAAGAATAGACTGGCTGCTATTTTTATATTATGAGTAAATGTAGTAAAAATAATAAGCCACTGTGACACAGTGTTTGTAAGTCCTACTTACATCAGAGCTGTCTTTTCAGTTATAACAAGTCAGTTCCTAATTATTACATCAAACTGGTCACTGCCAAGTGCCTGATAGCAGCGGAGAGTGAGAGACTCTGGTATTGTGCAGAAAACAAGCAGGGTAGTTTTAATGAGGACTCCAGTGCTGTTAAGTTTATGGATCTATTTTCACAGCCTCAACAATTATATCTTGCACTTGAATGGCTGTCAGGGAAAAACCCAGGTAGAAAGGATCTATAATATCTATTAGTGTCTTGTTATGCTGGCTAAATGTCACAGATTCCCAGGGAAATGAAAATTTGCTGGGAAAAAATGCATTTACTGTTAGTCCATCAGCCAGGCAAGCGGGTTTGGGGTGAAGTCTGTGGCTCAACACTCACTTAGCAAGTCCAGTCCCTTTGCAGAAATAGTTGGAGTGCAGCTCTGGAATGAGCCAACATACTGCAAACGGGGCAGAGAGGCTCCCCAAATTAAAGGTTTCACCCTGCTTGATTTGGTTTGCTTCTTAGAAAATAAATCTTCACCTGATATTATTAAGAATCTGCAGTTCATGGGAACAAATAGAATCAATGCTCTTTGTTCTCTTTGAAGAGTACTCAGCACTCACTGGGGACTGATAGCCGGAGTATTAAAAACACAAAATTAGATTGTGTCTTGACTTAGCTGGCTCCGGGTTTTTTTCTTATTATTGGATTAACACCCTATTGAAATAAAGGGACAACGCTGAGCAACAACTGAGCTGCTCTCGGATTAAGAGCAGAAAGTAAACTCAATGAAGGAGTTTTTAATTTTCTCTTGGAAGTGTTGCTCTCCCCATGAACTCTCCGCTCTCCCCCCGCGCTCGTGGAGCGGGAGTTGTTCTCCTCTTTCCCACGCTGACCATCCCTTCCCCGCGCCTGGACAGCGAAGTTGGGGACCCCCGGGGGGGACGGGAGCCCGAACCCCGCGGTAACGCTGCGCGGCTCCCAGCTGAAAACCTGGAAATCCCGCTCGCATCCCGCCGCTCTCCCCGATGGATTCGCGGTTCCCGGCAAAACCCGATGCCGCTCCCGCTCCGCCCCGTCCTCCCCGGTTTCTTTCACACTAAAGGACTTTGGGGGGGCTGCACGGGCTGGGGAGGGAATCGGCGGAGAGAGGGGAGCCGGCGCCCTGGGTTGGGGGAGTCCCCCCCCCCCCGGCTTCCCAAACTCCGAAGTGGGAAAATAAACCCTCATCCCGCGGCGGGGAGAAGAGGATGTTCCGGGGAGGGGGGGACAGAGAGCGGGACACCCCAGGAAAGCGTGGCAACAACTTGGGAGGCGCGGGGGGACGCGCAGCGGTCGGGGCTGGGGCAGATGCCGGCGCTGCCCGCCCCCCCTCCGCCCCCGTTTCCCCCCATCCCCGGCGCTGCGGGTCCTTACCGGCAGGGAGCTCTGCGGCGCGGGGCTCCCGGCGGAGCAGCCAACTTCGGGGCCGGGGGAACCCCCAAAAACACTCCCCCCAGCCCTGCCCTGCCCTGCCCTGCCCTGCCCTGCCCAGCCCTGCCCTGCCCTGCCCAGCGCGGCGGGCAGGCGCTGCGCCGCCGGCCCCCAAGGGCAGATGGCCGGGGGAGCTTTGTGCAATCCCGGCTCCCCTCGCAAGTTAATGCCGAGGCTGAAATCCCTTTTGCTCTCACTTTCAATCACAATCGGAGCTTTTATCTCCGTGCCTGATCCCGGCTGCGTAACTTCCTCTGTGCAGCTTTAGCACACACCATCCCACCGGCGGCAATGGGCTTCTTAAAGGTGCAGGAGGAAATGCAGGGGGGGAGGAGGAGGAGGGAGGGAAAACCACCCGAGGAAGAGGAGGATGCGAGCGGGAGCCTTCAGCCCCGGCGGCTCCGCGGCTCCCGGTGCAGCATCCGCTCCGTCCCGCTGCCCCCGGCTGGATAACGGCAGCCGGGAATGCCGCTCCTCGGGGCTTCTCGTTTATTTTTTTTTTTCCTTTAAGAGCTTAAAAAAAAAAAAAATTAAAATCATGAGCTCATGTTTGCTCGAGAGAGGAAAAAAAAAATTCTCCAGTCACGAGGGTTTCCCCACACGTGTAAGTCCTCGCTTGGTGTGCCCTGAATATTTTGGGGAGGCTTCTGCTGGCGAAGATGCTGTAAATGAGGCTGCGTGCGTGTGTGTTGGGGGAAGAGGGGGTGGTTGGAATTAATAGGATAAACAAAGCAGGAACTCGGAGATGGGGAAATCAGATGGCTGGGAAATGCTTGATACTGGTGGGAATGTGCTGTGAGATTTAACGGAACCAGGTTTTGCTTTGGGAAGGTGGGGGATGAACATGCTGGGCTGTGAGGTGTGACAGCACCTTCCAGCACGGGGCTGGAGAAGCAGCTGGGGTTGCTTAGGGCAACTCTGTTGAGTCTGTGCTGAGGGGCAGAGGGAGGTTCCAGCTGTGGACAAGACAGATAAAACTGTGGCAGATAAAGAGCCAAGTTTTCCCTGCACCAGGAAACTGCTGAAGACGGAATTCCTGAGCAGCGACAGGTTTTTGACACGTGGATAAATGACAGTTCATGGATAAATGACAGGTCATTTATGGGCAGGAAAACCAAAAAATCACCACTGCCTCCTATGTATACAACCACCAAGAAATGACTGCTCCTTCCTAACCAAGAATTCAATAATTTCTAAGCCAGAAAATACATTGTCCATCTTACACGTGGTTTGAACCCCGTGCACTCAGTATTTTGTTATATGGTTTCCTTTGACCCGCTGCCCTGAGGTCTCTGGGTGGCCTCTCCCCTATAGGAGTCCCTGGAAAACACACGATTCATCCTGCAACCAGACAGAGGTGATTTAGAGCTCTTCTGGGAAACGTTTCCCATATTCTGGAGCATAAGTGAGATTTATGAAATGCTGGCATTGTGTCTTGACTGTGGCCCAGCCTAAACAACGCTGATGCACAGGGTGGTCTTTACCTGCAGGGCTGTCTCTGATTCTGGCTCAGTTTCCACTCCAGGACACAGTCTGATACTTTCCACATGGCAACTTCTTCTGTAAACACTAATTTTACAGCAGCAGTATAGCTTCAGTGAGAAGTACTGGCTGGGAATCCAGGGCTGGCTAATATTCCTGGATTTCACTTTGTGCCTTTAGGTCTGCTCTGTAGTAATGACTCCCCTGGAAATTCCTCACGTCTCCCTTATTACTTCTTTATTAGTTATTATGGTACAGTAACAGGATAAAAAGGAGTTGGTATTTCATTTTCATTCCCTCTAATAGCCACGGCAAAGACCAAGTGGTGTGCTGATTATTGACATCAGAGTTAAGTGATATGCACGCATCATTAGGTTTCAATTGGAAAGAATAACAGCACAGTGTGAGTCGTCACACTTCGAAACTCCGTGGCATTTAAGGAAAAACCAAAGTCGTTTTTCACAGCCCTGCAAGCTCAAAAGATCACAAGCTGGCAACAATACTTGTATAGACACAGGTAAAAGGCGCTGGCTCCAGGCGAAGCCCAGGAATGATCGGGTGAGTGTAAGCCCCCGGAGCGGCCGGCAGCAGCTGTGGGGCTCGTCCGAGGTTACACAGCGGTTCAGGAGATCCAGGAGCACGCTTGGAGGATGGGAAATCACCCGGCTCCTCGCAGGTCTGGCTCCGAAGGTCCTGATGCTGGGAGGGAGAGGAGGGATCGTCTGTGGCACTCAGAGACCCGGCAGCCTGAAGGCAGCGGCAGCGCTGCTGTCACGGGCTGGAGGCAAAGGGGAAGGGTTGGAGTCATTGCTTCATTTCAGACCATTTGCATTCTTTTGCCCAAGCACTTTTTGCAAATACTTAATGTTGGGTATAGTTTTCTTCTGGATGAAATTTCTGCGGGGAGGAAGAATGGATGTGTTTTTCCTCGAGGGGACATCTCTGCTCCCTCCCTCGTGCCGAGCGCTGCCTCCTCACACGAGGAGAACGCGGTTGAAAATCAATGGGTCTGCATGGAGATTTAATTACTCCAGCGTAGGCAGGCATGGAGAATAAGGCCCTTAATATTTAATACAGCCTCTGCTCCCAGAGGGATCCCCAGGGCTCAAGGGCCAAATGTAAGCCCATTAAAATCAGGTGTAATTCTATTGACATATGCGGGCTCGCACCTGTTTTTACCAGGGCTATATCTGGCTCCCTAAATCTAAATGGCAAATGGTGCTTTTGACATGCGTGGAAGAAGAGGGGATCGTTTTCCCGACTTGGGATGGTAGAGGATGTACTGAAACAACAGAAGGTAAACGTGACACCTCGCAGTCCCCACTAGCCCTGGTGATGTGCTCGCTAACACCTCAGCTGAGTTGAGCCCGCTGAGAGCGACCCGAGACCACTGCCAGAATAATAACCAGGCTTATAAAGGATATTTCATTTGAGGATACATATTGCTGTATCCCCTATAACAGCAATACATTCTTTTTATGCTCCTTATCTAGCAGTGTGTGGCCGAGGATGCCAAAGTGCCTCCTGCAAGTGAGTGGGCATTTTATTAGGTGGGAACACAGGGTTTGGAAATGTGCTCCGAGCCCAGGTGCAGGTGAGAGACCCCTTTGTGAGGGGTGATACCTGCCAAGCACAGCTCTACCCAAACCTTGCTCTTTCTCCAGCCCACCAGGACCTCTGGGGAGAAGTTTGCCAGGAAAAGGGAGGAAGTGACTTAAAGATGCTTTTGTTTGGAATGTAACAGATGATGGGGGTGAAGGCTGCTTGAACCTCGCACTTCCAGGGGGGATTTGTCTCATCTCACCACCCCTGTGCTGCCCTTTTGTTCTCAGCAAGCTGAATGTGAGGAAAGCTCCCAGCTTGATCAGGATGGGAAGGTTTGTGCTTCCCAGTTCCTCGTGCTTGGTGCATAGACAAAATCAGAGTTTTAGAAGGAAGAGAGGCATAATATTTTATAGTTAGGAGAAATGCTGGAAAACCCACACAAACCCTGAGAAACTGAGCACCAGCCAGCTCTGGCACCGGCAGGGTGGGTGGGGGACATTTATTTTCTTGCCCTCCAGCCCAGGCTGCTCTGGCCTCGGGGCAGACCCTGCCCTGCTGCGAGGCACACACAGACCCGGGGAGCAGGAGAAGGAAGAGCCGAATGCTTCAGTCCCTGGAGTACTCCACATTTTTCTTCCTTTGTGAAAGCTGCTGGGGAAATGGCAGAGAGCATCTGCTCTGGGAGGGGAGGCTTCCCCGGCTGCCTCCTCCCACCCTCCCGCACAAGACCTCGGGATGCATTTTCTGCAGCTCAGCCGGTTTCACAGGGCCCTGAGTGAATTTTGCCCTCCCTGATTAGATAACCAAAGGAGCAGTGACTGTACTCTCCAGAGAGAAGATGCTGTCTCTTTCCTGCCAGAAGGACAGCTGGAGGGAGGGTGGGATTTTCAGCATGCAAGCACTTAGCCAGATCAAGGAAATGGGATGCAAAGCATTTTAGGCTAAGAAAGGTTGTTGTGCAGGGAAACATGAGGCTGCTGTTCTGTTCGGGAGATAACGCTTCTCAAAATGCTCCTGCGTGCCAAACTGCAAGCCTTGACTACAGCAGGTCATTGCCTCTTTAAGGAAAACAAGCATGACAAGTCAGAAAAAAACCCCATCACTGTCTCTGCTGAAAAACTTTGATCATTTAAATATTATTGATGCGCATTAACCCAGCAGAGATGGGCTGGGTGATGGGGAGTGCTTCACCTTGACACAGGGAAAATATGTTGCTTTCTGCTGCCTTGTCTTCTGTTTCATATATCAAATAGGAGCCCAGCCAAGTGAATCAGCTCAGGAAGCATTTCGGATGTATTTGATTTTTTGGGGAAGGTAGAGCTTTCCTCATCTTTACCAGCTGTGGGGGTGTAAGCATGGATAAAAACAGGAGGACTGTTTAAAGGAGGGATCTATAATTAACAACCCCTCAGAAGGGGAACTTTCCTTTTAACTTACTATTAAAGTGGAAGTGTTTGGAGAATATACAGTTTTGGCTCCGGGGATCTCCTCTGTATCCTTGGCTGAGCCCTGTGAATTCCTCTAATTCCTGCCTCAGAGAGTGCCTGGCTTTAAAAACAACTCCTGCTACCCCACGGAGGACTCGCCTCAATCCCTGGGTGGATTCCCCGTGCTCAAGGAGGGCAGCAGAGGGAGAGGAGCTCCCTTCCCAGGGCAGGGCTGAGTTCCCGCAGCAGCCCCAAGCCCTGTCCTGGGAGGAGCTGCCTTCTACAAAAGCTTTTTAACCTGAGGAAGGAACTTGTCACTTCTAAAGGAGCTGACAGCAGCAGGGCGGGGTTTTAGGTTAGTGGCTGAAGAACACACTTGTAATGAGTGGTAATTGAATAAATGCTGACAATCTGATGTGGGAAATTCATAATCAGCTCGCTGCGGAAGGTTGACTTGTTCTTTTTTCCTTCTTTCCTTAGCACTGGGATAAACACACTCATTCTCTCCCAAGCAGGTGATGTGTTCAGCAGACCCATGCACATGTTCCTCTCCCAGGCACACACGTGCTGATCCCAGATAATTGACCCAGTTATGCTAAGATGCTGTTAAGAAATACATATGTAATAAATCTCAACACTCAACTTTTTTCTTGGGTCGCGTGCTGCTTGAACACTCACTTCAGTTGTTTTGCTGGCTCCCAGATCAGAGTCCCTGTGCCCCTACTAGAGAGAAAGGTGCCAGTCCTGGGTAGTGACAAATGAGGCCCACCCCAGGTGGCACCAAGAGCTGATCACGCAGGAGGAACTGTGATTTCAACTGGCTTCTCAGATCCCAGGCACAGCTTCATAAATTGTGGATGTAGACAGTAGAGCTGACAAATCCAATGCAGTGACTTTCCCTACCCAACCACCATCTCAGCTCTATGCAGATGGAAGCTCAGTGAATTCCTTGTCATCAAGCCTCCAGTTTTAGCGTGACAATGGGAACAGCATCATCTGTGTCATGTATGTTGGAAGCAATGAATAGAGAGCTGAGCTCACTCATCTATTTGCATATTGAAGATATGGAAAAAATTCCTCTTGCTTACTCTGCTGCCTACTCAAATATCTGTGAATCAAGGAGAAGAATATAGGCCCTTTTGTACATCAGATCCCAGTGTCCTTGAATAAAATGATTGCTCAATCCAGCCCGCTGGGATGAGTGTGAGGCTCAGAACCAACTGTGGTGCCAGGAGCTCTCCATTTCTGCAGGGTGGTGGATGAAGGGCTGTTCCTGGATTAAGAATGCTCAGCAAGGTGAATACTTTGACTTTATGTCATCAGGGCACCTTCTCCCCTCCACATGCGAATCAGCACTTGCATATCTGGGGCACGGAGGCTTGACCTGCCAGCTGTTAAATAAATCACAGCACACCCCCCAAACCATTAGCATGGAACAGCACACACCCAGGGGAGACAAGCTAAGGACACGGCAGTGCACGGAAACAATGAGCCATAGAAGCTTTTTCCTTTTGGATGGAGTTGAGAGAGTTCTTTATTACAGAGAAAGTGGGATAGCAGAACACAGCAGCTCATCCTTATCCTGGGGAGGCACTGGGCTGTGACTCCACAGCCAAGGCTGAGCTCATGTTAGGGCTTGGCTCTCCCAAACCAGCTCTGGATTACCTTCTTTTTCACTCCAACAACTAGTTTTCCTCGATGTTATATACGTCTTAAGCAGTGGAAGTGAGATCTAGATCAGGCTTTAAGGGATGGCATTTAGATGTTTTTTCTTGTGCTTTTGGTATTAATTTCATATGCAGTGGAAAAGTAATATCCTGTCTGTCACTAGAGAGGAAGAGATGTGCGTGCATGTATACGCACAGTCATTCCTAACTGTTGAGCTTTTTCACTCAAATTTCGTTTTGGGGAAAATTTCTAAATTAAAATGAAAACCAGATGCAGAAACAACGAATGTGAAATACCAATAAGGCCAAAGCACGAGATGTTTTCTCTTGTTTTTGTAACTCGTGGTCTTTGTGTGTAAGAGTGTATTGCATGGCAACTGCATTCACACTTCCCTTTAATAAAAGATCCAAGCAGATGGACCCACTATTAACGTGTATCCCCCAGATTTGCATATTTCATATTCATGCCAAGATGGCACTGAGCTCACATGGGATGAACGAGGCTGATATAAACACAATTGCACCAGATTAATGCAGTGATCAAAGAGCATTGTCCCGGCATCCCCGTTAGGAATCCAGTTTAATATTAGTTATTAATATTGTTAAACTCCTACCGGAGTCAAATTAAGGTCTTCCAAATACAGTCGGACAGGGCTCTTAGGTACTACAAGTTGATGAATATGTTATAAATTCCTGAGAGAGAGGACTAAGAAACAACATTTGCATCTGAGCTGTGAAGAATCCAGAGCTGGAAATGTGCAGACCTTGAGCTTTGGTCCAGTGTGCTGTGTAATTAGAGCTCGCTTGAAATTCAGATCTTATCCAAGATCTGTATCTGGGTTTCTCAGAATTCAAGTGCAATCGCTTCTAGTCAGAAGACAAGCCTATCTGTAATATCTCATCAAATATTAGGCATTACAAAGTGGTATTCTGGAGCCCAAAATATATTTGATCGCATTGTTCTAGTCCATTAATCAAACACTGTGCTGTACATACTAATAGGATCAAACATTAGGAAATATTTATGAATGAGCATTGTTGTGACTGCAAAAATTAAACACAGCAGGTTTTAAATACACAAGATCTCAAAAAGGAAAACTTGATTATCTCCTACATTTCTGGTGCCAAATTCAGAGTGAATTTTAAGTGAATCTTAGGTAGCTTGTGCTTCAGTAATTTATACCTCCTTGCAGCTCTCTTCAGAGTGTAAATTGTACCTCCTCCCACCTCTATCGAACTCTCCCAAGGAAATGAGGGTGCAGCAGTTTTGGGGAGGGGCTGTGTGTCCATTGGTGGTACTTGGGGGGTTCAAAGCTCAAACCCAGCTGTGGTACCCTTGATTATGTTCTGCCTCTGCAGCTCTCAGTGGAAATAAACCCTTGCTTACCAAAATGAGCAGTAATGTGATGGTATTTCCACTGCTTCTGGGGGCTGGGTGGAGCCTGGACATGGTGAAGTCCCTGGATTGTGGGAGTTTTGTCCCTTGCTTCAAAGGGGACAGAATTTTGCTCACTAGATCCAAAGGCAAGGCATGGCACTGGCATGAGGGATGCAGTAGCCCCACAGGCTGTGGTTTTGTCAAGGATAAATCATGTCAAACCAATCTAATTTTCCTGTGGCAGGGCAGCAGGTCTCTGAGAGGGGAGGAGCTGCAGCTTGACTGCAATCAGGCTTTTGACTCTGACTCATGGGGTGTTCCAAGAGTGAGGTGGGGGAATATGGATGGGGAGAAATGCTCTAAGGTACCAAACCAGCTGGGAAACACGCTGAAAACTGTTTGCTGTTTGCTGTCCAAGTGGAAGGATGGCTTGAATGCGGTGCTGGAGGGGTCTGTGCAGCTCTGGCATTGCTCAATGTTTTCATTAGTGGCTTGGGTAGTGGAATATGGAAGAGACATATTACAGCTGTTGACAATACCAAGCTGAGAGGGGCTGTAAGTGCTCTCAGAGAACAAGAGAAAGATTAAAAAAATCTTAACAAACTGAAGAAATAGGCTGGAAAGAAGAGATTGATGTTCTAGAGGGATGAGAGCACAGTTGAATGTATGAAAACTATTAAAATGTGTGTCCAGAAATGGCTGCATGGACAGCATTTCTAAGAGAAAGGGACAATACCATGGGCTAGAAATGAACCCTGAGCCAACTGTGGTGCCTTGGTGAGAGCAAAGCAAGGCTGACACTGCTGCACATAAAGAGAGTGTGGTGTGTTACATTGGTACATTGCTCCCATCTCTGCTAAGTGTTGGGGAGGAGCAGTTTTGTCATCAGACTTTCAGAGAAATACAGAAAATTAAAAGAACAGTCTTGAAAATAAACCTCCCAAGAGGGAAAGAACTGTAGTCCATTGTCTAAGGCTGATGAAGATACAGTAATAATCTCCCCAAATATAAAAAGATGCTACAAAAGTAATGAACTGTTGCTCATAGACAGAATTAGTGGGATCAGACTGCAGTAAAAGTAATTTGGGTTAGACTTTGGGGGAAACGTTCCATCTGTAAGAATAGCTGACATCCAGAATAGGCCATCTGAGGAGCCTGTGGAGTTTCCTTTAAAACCTCCAGGGATGAACAGGTTAGAGACACTCTCTTGTCAAGACCAATTTAGGCAGGGTTGATCCTACCCTGGGGGAAGGAGATGGACTAGGTGACCTCTCAAGATGCCTTTTCCTCTCATTCCCTGTGGCTCTGTGTTTATTTTTGTGTGGCAGTGATATTGCAAGAGCAGGGAGCTTGATTCTGCATATTGGGTAAACATTTTACATTTAAATTGGGAACTCTTGTTTACTTGTCAGCCTGTTGTTGTTTCAGTTTAAATTTTACTAATTTAAGTTGAACACTGAATTATAAATTACAGTGATGGGTGTATGAGGACTGTCTGAGGAGACAGGTACTGAAACCCATTAATCTATTGATCACATTGATTTGGAGTGTTTAATTTAGAGTAACATGTTCCTATTTTTAAATGTTTTAAAAGACTCTTTTAAAAACAATTTTGTTTTATGGCAGTGCAGGAACTCTCCTTCTCTCTGATAGGTGTGCATCCTTAATCAGGCACGGGAAAAAGAATGATGTTTGCCTATAGGGAAGATGCAGGATGAAACCTTTGCTACCACAATGAAAGGAAACCATCAGATTTTAAATGAATCCAGGCAGTGGTCTGGCTGCCAATTAATGAACACATTACTGCTAAGTGATAGCTTTTAAAAAAAAAGTTGCTGAGTTCTCATAATGGTTCTTTCTCCCCTCTTCTCCAAGCCTGCCCATTTTCTGGGAGAGGAGCCCCTCCAGCAGTGGATGCAACAGTTCAGGGCCTGGCAATGAATAAGGACCTGGGACTGTAAGGGGGATCTATGAGAGCAGAATGTAATTCTACAAATTAATTCGCTCAGGACCCGGGGGTTAGCACTAATTTTGCGCTAAATACCAGAAGAGCTTTGACGACCGCACATAGCAAACGCTTCAATTTTTGCTTCGTCCCATTCGGAAGCCAAAACTGCCAGGTTTACAGTGCCCTCTAGTATCGCTCTGGAGCATTAGCTCTGCTTGGCACCTCGGAGCTGCCACTTCGCAGAGCATCGCTCGCTTCCCGCAGCTGACAGGGCTGTGCTCGGCGCTGCTGCAGCCAGCCCTGGTCCTGCCTTTTTGCCTCTTCTAGGATAAAAAAGCGTGTGGAGTTAAAAATGCGTGCTCTGCGTAGAGGGATGCAGTGAGCAGGCTGCCTGGAAGAACGATGCTTGAAAGAAGAATATGTTCCTGCCCGTGGCAGGGGGTTTGGAACTAGATGATCATTAAGGTCCTTCCCAACCCAAACCACTCCGTGACTCCTTGTTCAGTAGGTTGTGCCAATTTGGCAAAGCGAAGTTAATAATAATTTGCCTTTAAAGGGCACTTTGCAGCTGTTGCTGCACAACCACTAACTAGCAAAATGCTGGGCAAGGAGAAGGAAGGACAAAGGAGAAAAACCTGAGTCATATGAAACCCATTAGACATTACCCAGGACCACATCCCAGCCAGCTGAGGTCACTTTACACAAGGACTTCTCAGAGCTGTGACCTTCAGCCTTGCACAGATCTCTCCGTGGAACAGATGCAGGAAAATTCCTTGGTGGACCAGGATGTGGCACCTGCTGGAAGAGTGGGCCTATTTATAAAGCACCTCTAAAGATTTCCAGCTGCTGGAGCAGCCTTTGGAGCCTCCCTGGGTAAGACTGAGCTGATGTCGTGCAGGATTCCTGCTGCTCTGAGAGGTGCCTTGGGAAAGGCGCCGTTCCAGAGGAGGCAGAGGGGAATCTTCGACTCCTGCTTGCCTCCAAATGTGCTGTGCCCACGAGTTCTTCCTCAGAAAACCCTTTTCACAGGAGCTGAACTTGCAGTGATTTGTAAAAAAACTGCCCAAATCGTTATTCTAAGAAATCATCCGAGTTCCTGGCAGTGAATGAGATGCCCCTGGTACATTTTCCTTACAGGGAGAACTATTTAAGCAGTGAACTCCAGCAGGCACATTCAAGCTGGTAGGACATGGAAGTTATTAAGTTTACATTAACTATAGAAATTTAGGAAATGAATTGTTAACATCCATCTTCAGACTTTTCATATCATTTTCTATGGCTGCTGATGAGATTGTCACGGACAAAAACTGGCATAAAATGGATCTCCTTTAATACCCAGCATGACTGTGCCTGCACTTTCCTTGGAAATACACAGCCAGAGGAGAAAGCCTCCTGTCAACTTAGGCATTGACTTCTGGTTGCTTCAGTTCCTGGGTTACAACTGGGGTCACTCGAGCCACCTTTTCCCCATGGCACTGCAGAGACCAAAACCTGGTTAATAGCAACCATTGTTACTTTGAGAAGGCAAGTAATTCTCCCTGATTTTGAAACCTGTGTGAGGGTATCACCCAAATTAAAAATGGAAACATTATATGAAATAGCACCTAGTGCATCTAAAGGACAGGGAGAAGGTAGGAAAGTGTTATTAAAATAAAATCGTAGCGAGAATAAGAGGTAAAAGGCACAAAGGAATCATAAGATAAGGCCATTGGTGTGTACCTAAGGGCTGAACTGAATCTTATTCAGAAAACAGCCATTTGAGATAGTTTTCCCTCTCTATTGTATGTCTATATGGTACATGCAGGTGGGTTTGTTTTCCAGTGTCATTCCTAACTGCAGGACAAAACAAAGGATGTACAGGGATTATCTGCACCTCAAACAAGCATTGTCCCTCCACACCCCTCAGATTTGTAGCACAATGACATATTCTGAAGCACAGGTTCTTTTTCACCAGAATATTTTCATGCTCTCTCACGACTGTGCATTCAGATACTGACCTTTCATTACAGGCAATGTGATTTCCATGCTTGGAGCCACAAGAATCTGAAATAAGAGGTCTGGAGCCTTTCTGCTTTAAATTCTACCTCCTGCAACTGGTGTGCTAGAAATGAAGGGCTATCTCATTGTATATGCAATATGTAAGTGGTTTGACAAGGATGTCTCTTTACAGCTCAAGTGTCAGCTCTGGATGGATGGATCAGGGGTCTTGAAAGACACACTACACATCTCTGCATCACTGTTCATAAAAACTTTACCAAGTCTCTCAAATTCCTTGCACAGCAATACAAGCAACTGTCTCAGCTTCTCAAGGGCACTACACCTTTGATAATGAATATATTTAAACAAAAGGGAACAAAAAACCCCTACCTTTGCTGACTATAATAGAAATGCAGCTTTATACTTTCATATTTCATGGGACATGAAGGTTCATCATTTATTGAAAATAAGATGTGGACCTTCAGTAACATCCTGTCTGGATTTCATTTTCAGAGTGAAATGCTTTTCTGGTAAAACAAAAGAAAGTGCTTTTCTCAGACAAAACCTTGTGTTCCAGCTGTGTTGCAGTATTCTCCTGGCTACTTTCTCCCTTTTGCTGTGCTCTCTGTTATACCTTATTTTTCCAGCTAAGAAATTTCCTTTGCAAATCTGTTTTCTCCTTCATATTTAAAAATTATATGGTTCATGTGGGCCAATTTCCATATGCCTTCAGGGACTTCAGATTTACTGTTATTCCTCACCGGCCAAGAGACAAATTAATTTGATTAGAGCTCAGCCCCCAAGAGAAAATTTTGAGGGAAGCAGAGTCCAATTAAGGAATACCTGGGGTCAGCTAATGAGTGAACACCCCCCTAAGGAGTATTTTCTCCCTCTTCCATGAGCTGAACTCGCTGTACAGCAGCAGCATCTCCAGATCCAGATGTGACAGGACTTCTCCATGCAGGAGGAGGGTGAGGTGTGTGCTGCTGGAGAGCTCGTGGTCTGCAGGCACAGGCATGAGCTGAGCTGGTGGGGAGGAGGCAGCTCAACATCAAACCCCAGGCACAAGCACCCAAGGAAGAGGCTAAAAATGCCTACTGATCCCCTTTCCAATGGACAGCCAAACAGTGCTGAGGACTAGGGACATCAAATGAAAAATAGAGATGGCAAAGAAGACTTTCTAGCAATAAGGAAAGCAGAATCACTACCATCAGTTTCTGAGGCAGCTCTCTTGCCTGCAGTACCTCTCTGACAACCAAGCTGAATTGTATAAGGGATGCATTCCCAGTGGATGAGGATGAGGCCATCTAATCAATGGGCTGCACTGGCATCACCTTGCAAAGTGATATTTGCTGTTCTCACAACTTACAGGAGTGCTGGGTCAGTGGCTGGAGGACAGATGTCAATGCAAACCTTCTGTGCTGCAAAACATTGTCTGGGTGGCTCAGAAGCTCTGTTTCCTCAGAATAAATATCAGATTAATGCAGGAGGATTTGATTGGAGGCATCTCACTCTGGGAGATGCTGGCTGTAAGATGAGATATGGAACTGAAGTGTACTTGTAACACCTACTTGTAATATTTTAACAATTCAGCAACAGCTTTGTAAGGCAGGTTATTAGCTGGACAGGACAAAGCAATTTCAGCCTGAGTAGCTGAGTTCTCTCACTATGAATGTTGCCCCTGCATTTTTATATCTGTGTAGTATTCCTGACTTGATTTCTTGCATGGTGTTTCTATGCATTATTAAACTCCCACTATTTTCCACTCCAGAAATGGCTGCATTTAGATTTAGGTGAAATTTTGGTGGAGAGGTTAATTTGCAAAAAATGCTATGTAAGTGCAAACTATTAATTACTACTCCTGTATTTTTAAGCTCAGAACCTATGGCTGCAGGAATAAAGTTGGTGCATTGGCTCACTAGGTTATTGAATACTCATTCTCTCCCTTTGGAAGAGCAACTCTTGCTCTTTTCTCTTTTTCTTCTCTTTTTTTTTTTTTTTTTTTTTTTTTTTTTTTTTTTTTTTTTTTTTTTTTTTTTTTTTTTCCCTTTTTGCCCAGATGCAATGACCAGCTTGTTTGTCCCCTTCCTCATTGTGAATTGTCTGCTAAACACTGAAAGATGGCCTGGGAGGGTTTGTTCAGATTAGCATCTCTTCCCAGAGCTGTCCCTAGCTGTATTCACATTTATAAATCCATGGAAAGGACCCTAAAGAGCAATATAGAACCTGATGATGCAACAAGCCAGGAGACACAAAAAAAAGGGAAAAGAATAGCCTGCTAAGAGGACAAAGCTAATCAATACTAATAGCAAAACTGAAGATTTTAAAAGCCTCTCAATGAAGTCAGGCACAATGCTACCAGACAGTCAATGAAAAATGAAGTGTGCCTGCAGAGAGAGAGCAGACCCTGTTTTGGGAGGGTCTTGGCTGAGTCAGTTCCCCTGGATGTCCTCACCCCCAGTAACCCAGCCAGGCTGGTAGACAGAGGGGAGAGCAGTGATGGGCATCCCAAAGCAGCCACCACATCAGCCAGGCCAGCTGCAGCCAGAGGAGAGTGTGTCAGTCCTAGAATCATAGTCACAGAGTGATTTGAGTTGGTAGGGACCTTAAAGATTATCTCATCCCAACTCCCTGCCATGGGCAAGGATACCTTCCACTCAACCAGGCTGCTCCAACCTGGCCTTGAACACTTCCAGTGTGGGGGCAGCCACAGCTTCTCTGGGCAACCTGTTCCAGGGCCTCCCCACCCACACAGGGAAGAATTTCCTCCTAACATCTAATCTAAACCTACTCCCTTCCAGTTTAAAGCCATTCCCCCTTGTCCTACCACCACATGCCCTTGTCAAAAAAGCTTGAGAGGACAGAGCCTCTCTTTGCCCTGTGCGTCAGCACTGGTGCCTGGCTGTGAGCTGCCTGTGAAGAGGAGGAAGGTTGCTCAGCTGCTGTAGTTCTGCCAGTCCTTGGCCCCTCTACTGAAACTGCTACAAAAGCAGAAAATCACTTCAGCCAGAACTAAAGGCAGCAGCAGTGCTGTGGAGCTGCGCTGGGATCATTAGGGTGGTTAATATTCAGCAGGCATATTGCTAAAAAGGCAGTGCATGCTAAGGAAAAAAGCAACAAACCCCAGTGCTGCACACAGGTCCTTCTGGCAGAGATATCAGCAGTGACAATGTTGTTTGTACAACAGACAACTTGTATCCCCTAAGAGCAGACCCACTGCTACGCCACATCTCGCTGAGGTCATGGTTGTGAAACCAGTCCTGAATAACATGGGCCATCTGTAAGCCCATGAAATAGTGATTAAATGCTTTTTACTGCTTTACTGGTCCTCAGATGACTTCTCTACTTTGGTAGAAAGTATTCTGGTCAAGCTGATGATGTGGCTTTGGTCAGGGGTCCAATAAAAGAGGCACTAACCAGTACCCAAGCCTGCATATCTACATACAGATATATATTTTACAAGAAATCTCATTTAGTTAATAAATAAAATTTTTAAAAAACCCTTAAGGAACTCTTTCAGAAGGTCCCCAGCTGAAGAAAAAGACTGTCTGTCATCAGGAATGCAAGGTGGCTGTAACAGGAAATTTTCAATGTATATAGAGACTCAGTAGTCCAAAATGTGTTATCAGGCAGAAAACCCAAATCCCTGGAAAGGGCCACCTCTTGCTTTAATGCAGGTCTTTTCTGTAATAGAGTCAGCTCTGAGATAGGACTATTGCTGCACTGCAAGCTGCAGTAAATATTAATGTGTGAAGCTGGGTGCCACCTCTATTTCAGGATGAAGGCAAAAGCCAGCCTGATGGAGGATGAGTTGCAGTCCTGCCAGGGAGCTGGTGCAGTCCCAGGGTTTTTGGTAAGGAATCATTTCCTTTGAAGTGATTGGATCCTGCATTTCCCTGAAGAATCACCAACCCCTCCATTTTACTCTCTAAGAAAGACACGAGGTCTGTCTGTGCTTGGGGCTGTGCCTTGGGGGAGTGATATTTGCACTTCATGCTGTGTTCATTGGAAAACTGCCCTTGTGCCAGTCCAGCATTTTGTAATGCCAAGGTCATTCCCTGCCAGGTGACAAGTCTGATGCTAAAAGCCCAACATCCACCACTTTGCAAAGAGATTCTGATGTGTATATTGCATTTGTTTGTCAGTGTGCAATTACTCCATAAAGAAAACTAAATATGTGTGCCTGTGTCCATATCTTATAAACTAACCCTTTCCTTTTCTTGCCTGCACCATGACAGTATTTAAATAACTTACCTAAGCAGGTGTCTACAAGTAGTATTACCACACCAGACATCTGAATGTATACTTGTCCTTAAACATAATATTATTCTAAACATGGGATATAAATGTAAGTAAATATTATACTAAATATTCATGTTTACTATCCCATGCAACAATAGTTGATTAAATATTTACTAGCCCACTTACCTGTGCTCTTGTGGGCATAGCTGCCTAGCTACTTATGCTACAGAGTGTTTTTGTGGTTGATTAAAATGCAGTTGTGTGTACATCTGCAATGTTTGGCAGGCCTGGTTAAATAGCCACTTACAGAAACAAGCAGTGAATACTACTCCTTTAAAAAAAATTAAGTTTCTTATTATAGATTCTACAACATTCATGAAGCTCTTATTAGTGGCATGCTAGATACCTGAGGAGCAGCAGGTTGGTTTTGAAGTGTTGGGATGCCCACGCAGTGTTACTCTGCAAACAAAAAGCCCCCAGGCATGAGAGGCAGCCTCTGTAATGAGTCCTGATTATCAGCTTCAGCTCATAACACAGGCATGAAATATAACTGTTCTCCTTTCACAGAAATGTATGTTTCTATCCAGGAATAATCCTGATAGGTCAGGAGACAGGAAAGAATTAGAGGAGTATCCCAATATTTTCTTCAGCAGAAAATGGGACAACTGGGCAAATGGGAGGGGGATCCCACACTCCCATATCACAGACTGAAGAGGGAAGGGGTTCTATACCCTCACTGCAGGAGGATTCAGGCAGCATTTAGTGTTTATTCCATCCTTGTTAAACTTTCTGCTCTACAGGCAAGCACTGCTGCTGCTGTTCACTTAATATATTCCAGCAGAAGCAATTTGCCTGCAATTAGTCAGCAATGCAACTCAGTTCCTGGGCAATCTCAAGTGGCAGCGAGCACAGTTCCTGCTCCCCTGTTCTCTCTCTAAGCAATTTCCACACCCTCGTGATGCACAACAGAAGATGACCAACCCTACTTTTTGAAAAGTCACTGTAAAAAACTCCTAACAGAAATAACTGCTTTGGTTCAAATTTAATGATAAAAAGGTACCTAAAAACCTTGTTTGTGAAACTCATTGAGAATTAAATTATCCACAGTTTTATCAGGGATGAGGAAGAAGAAGAAGCTCTTTGATTTTATGGTAGATTCCAAGCAAATAACCTTAAAGGCTAGAGGTTGATGTGGTTGCAATGTCTTTTATTTGAAAGAAATTAGCTCTTCTGGGTCAAAGCTTAACCTCATGGCAGGTTGTTATGCTGGAAAACATCTGGTCAACCACTCCACAACCGTGTAGCATCAACCAGAAGGGCTGAGCAAGGTGAACTTTGTAAGGGAGAAGAGACTGCAATGAACGTGGAAAAAAAAAATCTCAAAAGAAAGCCATTAAGTGCTTTTTCATCCTAACTAAGTTCATTGTGAAAGGTGGTTGGGAAAGGGGGTAATATGAGACCTTCTTATTGAAAAAAATATTGATTGTTAGGAATCAATAGCATTAAAAAGCTGTGTCTTAAGCACCAAGCTTTGAAGGCCTCCACAAGCTTTTCCGTTCCCTGTCTATTCTCCTGCCAAAACTTTGATAGATTCAGCCTGCAAACCAGCAAATGCAGTGATTTGATGGTGGCCAATATATATTTTAAAAAATTAAGGTGTCAAGCATGAATTTTATTACATCTGCAATCAGATGTACTTCCTTCAGTCAGCTCATCTGCAATTAAGTCCAGCTGTTCTCAGTGGAAAGGACTCTTCCAAGGAAATTGCTGTAAAATTTAATGGGAGAGTTTTCCTTGGTGCTTTGTTGTAAATATTGTTTTCCTAATAGGCTTGTAAAGGGCTTTGCTTTTTCATTCAATAGGCAGAAGATCTGTAATTTTTCAGGCATTATAAAATGAATAGATCAGTGATAGAGCTCATAAAACTTATACAAAGATCCTCATTGTATAGCAACTGAAAGAGCTTTAATAACTTGAGAAAGAGGAGGGTTTTGAATTTATTTCTTTTTTGCTCTGCATAGTTTTTTGTTTACATATGAAGGGCTATTTTTTAACTGACACATCAGACAGTTTGATCGATATCCCTTATTGGGTTTCTTCTGCCTAGAATTAGGTATGACAGCCAGAGAGGGGCACCAGATTGCAGACTTCAGAGGATGATCCTTCATTTCAATATTGCAGTGTAACATCCCACAAGGACCAAAATATTGCACCACGAACCCACGACACTGCAGTGCTTCCGTTTGCTGTCCCAAAATCCTCTTCAGCCTTTAAGCAAATGACGAAGATTACAAACTTTTTTATCTTCTGCTGTGTCCAAAGAGCATCTCTTTCTTTTTTACCACTTAGGCAAAGCTTGGATGTGTTTTTCCTCTCTTCCAGCAATCTTTCAGCAACATTTTCAATCTGTGTGCTTCTGTCACTTCAGGAGAACAGTGCCTAAAATAAAACAGTGAGATCTGTAATTATTGGCATTATTTTAAGATGTAATGCTGAAGCATTAAATATAACAAAATGAAACTATTTTGAGGGGAAATGTTGAGACATGAATGATAGCAAATGGTGTTACTGTGGATTTATTTTCACCCAACCAAAATCAGACTCCTTCTCTAATGATGAAATATGACCTGGCTCTTGCAGAAAGAGTAATTTGCTAATTTGTTTAATGTTGTTCTCTGTGAAGGAAAGCCTTGCAAGAGAAAGAATTCCAAATGGATCTGAGGTGCAGGTTATTTTGGGGGACAAAATGAAGCCACTTGTTATTCTTTAAGACAATGATCATATTCCTTCTCTGGCAGCTGTGAATACTAAGGAGAGAACAACTCACCCTGGTCAAAAGCTGCATTATCACTGCTACATCGGTTTGCAATGAAAGAGGTGAAATTATCTATCAACAAAACCCTTCTGCTGAGGCAGTGGAAGTCTTTCTACTCATACAGTTTATTTGAAGAGCAGGAATGAGCTATACAGTAGGAGAAATATCCTTTTGCTAGTATACCCATATAGCTACCTTGGCAAATGCTCATGGCTCAGAATCCCATCTCCCATGTCTGCAAATAGCAAGAGTTAGCTGGCACAGTTTGGAAGAGTTCTCCAAAATAGTGTAGCAGTTACAGAGGAAATATCTGCTGAACATGTATGTTCCTGTGTGCAGGCTTCAGAACAGACTGATAAACCTGTTCAGAGATGATTAATCAAAAGGGTTTGGATGAGGAAATGACAGGGCAGCCAGAGCTGCAGAGGAGTGCAAGATTAGGTCCCTGTAGAAGAAGGTCTTTCACAGAAGTGATCAGAAAATGAATTTCAGAAGCTCATGATTAACAAGGAAGAAGGGCTAGAGCAAGCTCATACCTGAGGTGAACCTGTGTACATGTTTTATTTGTACAGTTTGCCTGGCTTTGGTTAAGTCATTGCCTCCAGAATACTGTGGATTATCACAGGTCTGTGATTTTCATCTTAACATAGTTCCTGCAGTTGCAATGTCTGGGGGTTTTGCTGTTGTCTGAGTTAATCTGCTGGGTGTCCCCAGCCACAAGGACTGGAACAGCTCTCCTTGCTCAAGCCAGTGCTTGTGTCTCCATTTCCTAACCCATGTGGGAAATATCTAAAAACCAGACCCCAAGTCATGGTGGGAACTGTGGACAAATGGCATCAGCAGGATGAGAAATCTGCAAATAGCACAGAGGCACCATTTTCTGTTCATTCACTTAAATTCTTCTTTCTTATATTTAAAACTTACACCTGATGTATAGGAACTTTCAATGTGTCTGGGTCACATTTCAGCCAGTACCTGGTAAGGGAAACAAGCCCAAAAGCACTTTTTAGCTTCACAACAGAGCAGCTGCTGTAGCAAGCTGGAGATCTGGTTCTGCCTGCTCCCAGCATTAAGTGCCTTTATGGTTTGTGAGCAGTGATCCATCAGGAGGTGCATGACAGCTTCTGGAGAAAGCTTTCTGGGTCTCTGAAGGATTCAAACATTATTCAGCCATCAAATTCACAGCCCCTGTATCAGCATTTACCGATGTATTTGGCTGAAGTGAAGAAGAGCATATATAGAAATCTGTCTCTGTTTAAAATAGTAGATAGTCTGGGAACCAGTATTGAACTGTTTGAGAAGATGCAGGTTCTACCTTGCATCTAAATGTTTTGTTGTTGTTTCCCCCTTCAGCTTCACTCTAGACTCAGAAGGTGACCAGAATTAATCTCTGTGTCTTAAATATAAAATTTGGTCATGGAATTCTGGAGGCTGGAGTGCTCCAAAGCCTCAGTGTAATACTTTCTATTGTCTTTGGGCTTCAAAATGCAGAAAGACTCTTTCCATGATGTGATGGGAATCCTCATGAGAGCACTAGAGAGCATCTTCAACACGGGAGGTCATGGGAGGTTTGCTTTAGGGACTTGACTGCCAGTTCCTACTTTTCACAAAACATCTGTCCCTCTGGTACCTGAAGTTTTGATTTGCATCCAATGTCTTGAACCCAGCTCTGGAACACCTTGTAGACTGAGCTACATGGGGAAATAGCATTTCTGGGCTGTTCACTTTATCCATCAGGAAGTGCCATGTATCTACACATAAGTTATCTTCTAGCAGCCTGGCTCACCACTTAGAGGGAAATAATTAAACAGCTTGAGAATGAAAACAAGACTTCTTGGCCTCTCTTGCCCACTGCTTTTGCATTTCTTGCTGCAGCTCTGAAGCACCACAGCCAAGTCCCTGTGCACAGCTCAGCCCCACACAGGATCAATAGCAGAAAAGATAAATCTGTTGGAATTGACTACAGGCTGTTCTGTCACTAAGTGACGATGAAAAATGATCACTACTTGAATACACTGCATTTTTATCTTTAAATCTTTCAATAGAAACAGCGTCAATAACAGAGCACTAAATAATCTCTAGATAGAAGGAAAATCTTTTTTTTTTCTTTTTTTTTTTATAAGAGGGAAGATGGATGTCACTTTTTTTTGGAGGCCTTAAATACTGAAGTACAGAATTAGATCTGCAAGTTCCAGTAAGTGATTGTCTGTTTAGACAAAGTATGTCTCATTTTAGGAAAGACTGGCTGGATTCTGCTTGAAAATGTTCAATTCCATATTGTGAATGCACCAGGGTAACTCTAAGTGGAATATGCAGAAATAAAATAAATAAGGTGGGTTTTTTTCTCATGTTCCTTTGGGGATAATATATCTCTCTGAATTGGATACACCTGCCAGAGATGGCCTTTCTTTGCTTTAAAATATGTCTGACCTTTCCCTGAGCTAACTGGATGCAGTTTACCATATTGGCCCAAGCATAAAGCAAAGTCTTTTTCAGATAATAGCCTTTGGAAACAATCCAATCCACTCTGCATCCACTGCCCACGCCACACATCCCAACCCTGTGGACCCTGTCAGCTGGTGCAGAGGTGTGGCAGCAGCAGGCACTGACAGTGCACAGTCCTGCCTGTGGCTTTTGGGTTTGCTGCTCTCGGTGGGGCAGGACCCAAAAGGGCTGATCCTGGCTGAAGGTGCTGGAAGCTCTG
Source organism: Cettia cetti (assembly GCA_013401135.1). Lineage (NCBI taxonomy): Eukaryota > Metazoa > Chordata > Aves > Passeriformes > Sylviidae > Cettia > Cettia cetti. The sequence goes on along the minus strand of VZUI01048634.1, from coordinate 113,076 downwards.
TGGCCCCACTGTGAGGGCATCTGCTCTGGTTCTGTCCTGACAAAAGGAAGCCAGGTTTTTGTTTGAAGCCAGTTTGTTTCCACATCATCTGGCACCTCCGCTATCTCCAAGTGTTGATGTCCCTTTCATTATGAGACAGCAAGGAGCACTCTGTTGCCTTTGACATCAAATTGGTTAACTTTTATTTTCCCCTCATGTAGGATGTTTTCCATAACAGTGTCTGAGGGCTTAGAAGCTTCTGGGTAAACCCAGTCCAGTGGCAATTTGAGCAGTGTCAGTTGGGTCCTGGCAAAGTGTTGAGTGCTGCAGTGACTCGGGGATGCTCTGTGCACTGTTTGGATATGTGTGTTCCACACAAATCCCCCTCCAGAGGCAATGTCCTCTTGGTTGTAGACTCTGTGAACTGAGCTCTGTTTAGATGCCCTGCAGATTCCAGAGTAGGGTCTTGAAGCAGGCAGCAGTGCTGTACAAGGGCTTATTGATTGAAAACTCCCTTTGTATGTACTCCAAGTTTAGTTCAAGCTGCTCTCCTGAGTAAAGGTCAAGATGAAGCACTGAATTTCTGAAATGCTAAAGTTCTGCATATCCCAGAACTTTGCTTTATTCTGCCTGTTTGTCTGGATATCTGTTAAAAAGTTTGGCTGCCTGTCCTCTTTGATGGGTTGATGAGTAAGTGTGGAATAGCTTGAAGAAAATACTGGTCTGTGCAGTTGCTAGAACTGCTTGACTTGTCTGGAAAACAGCAGGTTTCCATGCCCTCATTCATCCTCAAGCATACTTGACTGTATTTTTTTTGTTGTTGTTGGCCTCCCTTTTTCACAGGTGGAGAAGAAAAAGGGCCTGCAAGAAAAGCAGTAAAAACTGAAAAACCCAACTTTATTGTTTCAGGATGCTTGGTGCTTTAAGAGGAAATCAGCCAAGTTTCATCTGTTAAAAATCCTGCTGAGATTGATTGGTGTATGGAGAGGTGATTATAAAAGCCAGCAAGTAGCTTAATTAGGATAGAGAGTTATGAGAAGTAGCTTGGCTTTTGTGAGAAGTACTGGAGCAAATGACTCTTGGCAAGTGGCTGGTGGAATGGGGAAAGCTAAGCTCAGGAGTTAGAGGATTGCTGATTGGCATGCTGCATTTGTATTTAGAAGGAATAAAGCTGAGGATTGCCAAACACATGCCCAAATCGGGTTTGTGTCAGGCCTTATTGTCCTGAGATTACACTTTGCACAAATAATATTTACTAATCAGGGACTTGAGAACTCTCTGAACTTGTCTCAGGGATTTTTAGTGTGTTAGGCTTTTTAATGAGGCAGGGGAAAAGCAGCCTAGACTATTCCAAGCTGCAGGTGAGAGTTTGCTCCTGGCAAGAAGAAATGCCACATACCATACCATGAACTTCATCATATTTACTCTCTTAGCAGTGGGTACAGTGCCACCTAAAACTTTCCTGTGCCTGTGCAATGAAGAGCAAGAGCTCCTGGATGTCTCAAGCAGGTATTGAACGACCATCACGCTCTGAGCTTCCCCTCGCCTGCTGCAAAATCCCTCCGCAAGAACCTGGTAAGGAGGAGAATGGAGCATTATGTATTCAACAAATTCTGCTGACTGCTGCTAGGCAGTGTGAGGCTGGAATGATTGTGCCAAATCCAGATCTTTCATGATAATGGAAGTGGAATTTTCCCCACAGCAAGCCAGTATCAGAAGGAAAACCCAGGGGACAAGACAGAGCATTCAAAAGCATGGCCCAGGCATAAAATAAAAAAAAGAAAGAAAGAAAATAAGAGCTTTAAAGAGTTAAATTACAGAATACACAAATATCCCAGAGTTATGTAAAAGCTTGATCCTGCAGTGTTTGGGTGGGGAAAACAATGTTTAACTGACTCTAATACTGCAGAATCATCAGTATAGACAAGAAGAAACAACTGGGTCATTCTGTCTCAGCCACTTGCATATTGCAGAGCTACTTGTCTGTTCTTGCTACTATTTCATCCCTGCTAATGTCTTATTTAACCTGCTCAGGATAGTTGTGATTTTGCAAATATGCAGAGTATATTAAAATTTAATGACATCATTTAAAAATACATATTTGTGCAGATTTTTCAAAATGACTGGGACCTGACTCTGTAGGGCAACAGAACACGACTCAAAGCCCAATTTAAAGAAAGTACGTTTTGAGCAGGCATCAACAGAAAGACTGAAAAGCAAGGCAAAAGCATAGGGGTTTTTTTTAGATGTTGAGTGGACTAAATGCAATGTGAATTTATCTGCAAACCATCTGTGATTTCTGGTATTTTTTGGTGCCTTCACAGCTCTAATTTTAAGCAGTTCTGTAGCCTTTAAATAATGGTACTTTCTTCCCATTTGGTTTTACAGCAGATTCCCCATTTGATCACTGAATGTTTAAAGAAAAGAAGTAACTGAGATCTCTGCAGATTGAACACATACAGAATAAAACAGCAGCCTTTTATTTTTGCAAGTAAAATTTGACATATTTTGGGACAGAATTCCTCATGCATAAAATAACACCATGAGTCTTGCTGGGTATGGTTTACTTTTTGTATTTTGCTTTACACTTCTCATGTAAATTCGGTGCTGGAATAAGGTGTTAAGTTGACATCTCCAAGGAACCAAGTTCCAGAAGCAGCACAACACAACAGCAGATTTCTTTCAATTTTCTTAAGACTGATATCAAGAGTGCCAGTTTCATCAGGCAAGAGGGAATTGAAGAGTCATAATCCAGCCAGCCCTTGGTGGTTCTGCAGACAAATCTGGATTCTCTGTGTGTCATGGGGACATTTTATAACCATAAACTGAAAGAAAACGCTCTGGATTACTGAATAGCCACCTGAAAATTGTAGTTCCTACAGTTACAGAGAGCCCCTAAGGGGACAGGGAGGCCTTCAGGTCTGTTTTCCATCCACCATGATGTGGGAGAAGATCCTTTTGAAAGTGAGCCTGGTCGCCTGAGAGCATGAAACAATAGGAAGCTAACTCTATTCATCCCACAGGAAAGCTGATGATAACTACATCATTGTCAGCTCAGTTCATTATTTCGCTGTTTCTTCTGGCAGGAGTGTTCAGATAAGATTTTTGATCACTATTGTTGGATATAGTGGGGGATTCTGATTCAGGGAACAATAGGAAAGAAATAGCACTGAAGAGCAAGTCTCCTCCACATCTTGCCATTTCAGCCTCCTCTAAAGGGAGGCAGGACTCATTCTCTTCTCTTGGCAGAAGCCTCAAACACGAGTCAATAACCCCTCAGCTTCTCTTCTGTTTCAATAATGCATCATGTAGTAAACTCTGTGGCTAACTGAAGACTGAAAACCTGAAAGAAATTAATAGGAATGTAAAAATAGCAAGAACATCTTGCCAATTGCATTATTGAGCATCACAATTATTTGAACAACAACAACAACAGCAAAATCAGTTTATTATATTTATCTGAAGTGCTGTCAAGAATGTAGCAACAAAGTATGAAGAAATGAAGAGGTTCTGGTGATGAATATCAGTCCAGCTTGCCATAGAATAAATATCAGCATTTATCTCTGTCAGAGGAAGATAAAGATAATTTCTTATGTTATAAGTTATTTCAAATATTGAGCCCTGTTCGGACGTTTTGTGAGAGATTATCTGTACTTGCTTTGAAACCCAATAGTGGCCATTAATTGTCTCTCCTGACAACAAAATTAATTTCTCTTAGATGAGAATGCATTTCTAATTGGACACTTTCTTCCCTAACAAATTGTTTACAGTACCTCTGCAAGGATTCTGAAGTCATCCCTTTGCTTTGATGTTGCTGATTAATTACAGCCCACGTGGTTCTTAGTAGCTGCAATTTGAGTAATATACTTTGCTGTGAAATGTTCATCTTAATCACACACTCCCCCAGCCAAGCTTCTGCTTGAGAAGGGAACTGAACTTCTCTTGCTGCATGTGATGCCAGGCTGGATTGTTACTTTATACCCCTCCCTTCTCTCCAAGTGAGTTCAGAGCTTATGTACGTTCCGAGACTGACAGCACCCAAAATGAAATTCTCTCTTTAGCCACAGAACAGATCCAGAGCTGGCAGCTCAGAGCAGCTTTCCCTCTCCCATCTCGTAGTGTCTCTGCTCAGCATGGAGTAGCAATGATGGGGAGAACTGAGCTGGCTGGAGCATCACCGTGTTAGCACAGGGGTCTGCCACAGCTAATTAGCCAGGCTGAGACACAGGGTTAATTAGTGTGGGCAGGATGCTGCACTAAGGGAGCCGGGCTGCTGTTTGCACCTCTCCACATGACACCAAGTTGTGCCATGTGGATATACCCCCTATGCTTTAAATGTGATTTTTTTTTTTTTTTTTTTTTTGGTGGGAGATCACCAGGTCCTTGAACTTCTGGTGGAGAGGATAAAAGATCCCAGTTCTGCTGCTTGCTCAGGTGTGGAAACCTGCCCCTATTGAGCCACCCAGATAATTTTGCAGGAGCCCACTCAACAGCTGTCAGATAATAAGATTTTTGGAAGTTCCAAACATCAGCTGGCTTCTTGCTTTTATGTTTTATTAATGATCTTAAGGCAAGAAGATTTTTATCAGTACCTTGGAGATATCCCTGTTCCACATATTTTCTCTCCATAATGCCCCCTTACAATGCACCTATAATGAAGATGAAGTGAACATACTGCCTTGGCTCGGGCAAGCTGCCAGTTAAGGAATTTTGCTTAAAAGAAACGAGCAACATCGACACGGCAATGCCCTACAAATGAGCACACAAAATGATGCAGCCTTTTCCTTCTAGATGTGGCAAAACAGGAGGAAAAATAACAAGAGGAAAAGGAGCTCCTTCTTTCTCCTTCAGCCATTATTTGTAGGTGTTGAAGCAGCGCCTGCCTTAACTCCCCATGGAGCCAGTGGAGCTCTGAGTGCTCTGAATTGCCTGTTGTCTGTTCTGGAGGACTTGGCTCCTCATTTATGCAAGAAAAAGCAGATCCCTGGAGCAAAAAATTGTGAATGCCCTCCTTTGAGTTTCTAAAGCAAAGCTATGCGGTGTACTTTGTTCTATAGGGGCAAGTTCCAAATGATTCCTTATATATTTATGGGTTTGTTTTTAGGCCACTGTTTTGTTTAAAAATAGTAAAACAACTGTCAAACCTTTTTTACTGTTTCAGGTAGGATATGAAATGAGATCAGAAATGCTCCTTGCATTTGGGCACCACAATGACAGGGCTCGTGGAGATAATTAAAATAAGTTCAATATTGACATGTAAAAATATATGTTTTAAAATAGTAACTATTAAATGGAAAAGAATCATCCATGTCCAAGTGATAACACATAAAATAAGTTACAGACATCTGCAATGTGCACCAAGAGTCTGAACTTTGTAGTGGGAAGAAAAAAAATTATGTCATGCAGGAATGATCTCTCATCCTGCAAATATTCCCTTATAACACAATACCTTCTTGACCAATCTATTTTAGTCCAAAGAAAGGTATTTTATGTTTAAAATAACTAGCATTACAGATCCATAAACAGTTTAGGTTGCTGGTCTGGCTGAGATAGTCCTGTCCTTTCTGCCTCTGGCTGCTTTCCTTTGATTCAGTATTTTTTAACACAAAGAACTATTCCTACCTTGCTCCTGTTTGCCTTACTAAGTGTGCTCAGTCCATTGCTGATTCTTTGAAGCACACTGCTATGTATTTCACTGGCTGTGTAGGCTGAACTCCATTGCTTCAGCCTATATTGCTTCCAGGTTTTCTTTACCCCAGTGCTCGGATGGAAGAGCATCCCTAAGCTCAAGAGGAGAGGAACCGCAGCCCTTTCATTTTCTCATTCTTCATGCTAAGTAATAGGGTTTCACTTTCCAATACCTCACATGGTGTTCTGAGAACATTTAATTGATTGCATACAATTTTCAGAATCCATCACTTGACAGACAGAAAACTGTCACTGAATGGAGGGCGAAGCTTCGCTTCACTTGGCCACTGACACCTTGGCTGTTCCTTGTCGTATTCATTTCCATTTTACATACAAAAAAAAGATCATCCATGGCTAAACGATCTATGTGGATTTTGCTTACTGAATTTAATTATATCCTTTATGAAAGGGGTTGTTATTTACTTTAGAAGCTGAGAAAACAAAAGACCCATCCCTGTGTTGCAGTTTACTCTGTGTGGAGCAACTATTGGCCTGTGCACTGCTTCATTTACTTTAGCTCTATTTATTTTAGCTGCACTCTGAGGGTGAAAAGAGCTGGAAGTGGCATAGGAAATATAAGCAGCTCCTACAAAATCAAACCAGCACTGTTTACTGCTGCGAAAGCACTCCTGAACTTTGCAGTGCTTTGCAAAGGTTGGGTAATGAGGGCCTTGTTTCAGCAGTAACCACAACTGAAATAAAGAAACACAGAATCACAGGCTGGTTTGAGTTAGAAGGGGCCTTAGAGGTCATCTCATTTCACCTCATTTCACACCTTTCACTGCACCAGGTGGCTCCAACACTAAGACAGGAACTATAACATGGGACCTGCACATCCCAGTCTCCCCAGGAGCATCAGGGTGATGGAAGTGCTCTTGCCTTCATCCATCTCAGTGCACTTATTGCAGCAATACTGCGGCTCTTGCTTCCCATTCCAAATGGTTTTATTTCTGTTTCTGTGCCTGAGAAACACCCAGCAGATCCACAGAACATCCAAGGGAGAGAATAAACCCTACAAATACCTCATTGTGGTCTGCTGCTTCCACAAGAGGGGAAATGGAGGTGCGGGCACTGATCATTTCTCTCTAGTGACCAGTGACCTGAAGGAATGATATGGAGATGTGTCAGGGGAGATTTAGATTGTAATTAGGAAAAGGTGGTGCGGCACTGCCCAGGCTCCCCAGGAATGGGCACAGTCCCAAGGCTGCCAGAGCTCCAGGAGCCTTTGGATAACGGGGGACATGGTGAGACTGTTGGAGTGTCAGGGACAGTGGCTGGACTTGATGATCCTTGGGTCCCTTCCAAATCAGGATATTTTGTGATTCTATGATTCTGTAATTCTGTGATTCCAGACATCTGGACATGGCACCGGGTGATGTAGTTTGCGGGTTATGGTAGTAGTGCTGGGTGGGTGATTAGAATTGATGATTTACAGACTGACAGACTATTCCGAGCTGAAAAGGACACACAGGGATCATCAAGTCCAACTCTCGAGTAAATAACCCACACGTGAACCCACAACTTTGATGTTGTTAGCACCATGCTCAATCCAACTGAGCTAATCACACGACTTCACAGTTCCAACTTGATTTCTCTTGGATCGTTCCAGCACGATTTCTCTTCCAACCTTGCCGACTCCGTGATTGTTGACGTAAGTCAGGAAAAGAAGATAAAGATAAAAGTTTCTAAAAAATCGCTTCATGGCGATCAACAGCCGCCCCCCCACACACACACACACACGCCCGGACTACATTTCCCAGCGTGCACGGCGGCGGCGCGGCGGGGCCGGTGGCGCCGGCCAAGATGGCGGACGGGGCGCTGAGCCCCGGCGTGAACCTGGAGGCGTTTTCCCAGGCCATCGCCGCCATCCAGGCGCTGCGCTCCAGCGTCACCAGGGTCTTCGACTGCCTCAAGGATGGGATGCGCAACAAGGAGACCCTGGAGGGCCGCGAGAAGGGCTTCGTGGCCGCCTTCCAGGAGAGCCTGCACTCCGTCAGCCGCGACCTGGGGTGAGCAGCGGCCCCGGCGGGGCTTCCCCCGGTGGGCAGGGAGGGGGTCCCGGGGTGTCCTGGCTCAGCGCCCGGCGGGGCCCTTTTCACTCCAGGGGAAAGTTTTAGGCAAATAAATGCGAAAACGCTCCGGTTTATTCTGCCCCCAGCACCGTGCGCGTTACCCCTTGGTGGTGTTCTGCTACGGAGTCCCCAAGGGGTTGAACGTACTCATATTTACCTGTTTTTTGTTCTCGTTTTGTTTTCACGAAGGACCTGTCGGTGGGATTGCGTTGACAGGGTGAAGGTATTTGGCTGCAGGGAGATTTAACTCTATATTTTGAAGTTTTTTGTTAAAAATTCGTACACTTCCAAGGTACAGACTATTCAGTAGCATCTAAGAGGTTCAGGAATGATGGTTCTGTTACCAAAACTTGTCAGGCTGGAAAGTTTTCCCAGGTAAGTGTAGTTGCTTAATATCAGCAGGTGTGTTTTGTGTAAGTAGAGACAAACTGCTGAGGCTGAGGACGTGTAGGAAAGTTATGGGCAGAAGAGAGAGGCTGGCACAGAGTTTCATTCAGCATTTTTGAGTATTTAAATTGAAAACTACACAGACACAGAAACTGAGTACTTAGTGTACACCTACCTGTGCACATGGACATAGTTTAGTGGTGGACTTGGCAATGTGAGGTTTGTGGTTGAACTCAACGATCATAAAGGTGTTTTCCAACCTAATTGACTTAATGATTGCCCGTGTTGATCCCACCACTGGGTTGCTGGGTTTGGCTGTGTCCTCCTGGGAGCCATCAGCACTGTCCAGGGAGGTGTCCACAGGTGTCCACTTAACCACTCCTTCCCAGAGCATCTTCTGCTTCAGGGACTTGTGTACGAGAATTTCTTTCTTGTTGATTAAAAGGTCTTGCTGATTTTTAGCTGTGATCATGGTAATATAATTTGTTATCCACTTCTGTTGGGAAAGGTGGTGGATAACCCTTCTCATGATTGAAGCTGTAGGGGTAGGTGTTGTGTCCCTTTGGTTTTTAGTTTTCAAGTTGAAGAGGCCTCACAGTTCCCTTTGTGGGAGCTGAGCTGTTCCTTTGCTTATCCTTCTTGCCTGTGGCCTCCTAAAGAATAATCAGGTATAACCCCAAAATCTCATTACAGACAATAACAGATAACAACTCAGAAACTGGACTTGGATCCTTGTGGGTCCCTTCCAACTCAGGGCATTCCCTGAGCTGGCCTGTTCAAGTGGCAAGGGAATACTCCAAAGTGTGCTCAAGTTAATATTAGCAGTGGACTTTCATGTAGAGAAAATATTGACCTGGTATTTCTGTTCAGCAAACCCTCAGTTATGCCTAGTCACACTTGTTTTATTGTACTCTTTTGTCAAGGAGTATTAAGCAGATTTGCAAGTCTTCGCAGCTTCAGAGGCTTGGAAAGAATGTAGGCCATGGAAACTTCAAGGAATGATGATTAATAAAGGAGAATTTTGTGGTAGTGAAGTCTGGAAGTCTTTTAACTGTCAGTTCCCTGATTGTTGGGAGTTTATTTTTGTAACCTCTCTTAAATGTAAATGGAGATATTTTGGATTTTTCTTTACAGATGTTTTCATAAGCTGCCTTTTGAGTGCTGCATTTAATTTAGTGGAGGTTCTGAAGTTCAGACTTGGGTGTATCACTGGGCCATCAGAAGGAAAAGCACTTGATTAGTCATGTCACTTGAAAAACTGCTTTTTATATCTGTGCAAAGTGGCCAGTCTTTCTTCTACAGTTGATTAATGCAAGTTTGAAAAATTGCTTAACTTTTGTTATGATTAAATGTTGTGTTTGACAAATGAGATATGAAGCAATGATAGATCATTTCACAGTGAGGGATTTTTTCAGGGGAAAATGGTGCTTATTATGCTTCAGTTGAGTATTTTACACTACAGATATACAAATTGCTCATGGAAAACAGAAGATCCTTCCTTGTCCTGAGAACTTGGAAGGCAGATACTTGATTAGAGTAATCACAGCCTTTGCAGTATTGTCTCCAGGCTTAGGACTAATGCCAGTTCTTGTGTATATTTATATGAAGACAATGTTAATTTGGAGATCTCTAATGAGATGATGAGGCATCTGCTTGCTTGGTGATTAAAAAAATTACTTGTGGTATTACAGGCAGTACTAAAGTCAGAATTTTGTGGTTTCTGAGGAGCTGCTTTGCTCAGGAGGTGCCCTGGGCTGTGGACAGGACCTGCCATAATCTGACTCTTTCCAGGTTGTTCTCAAAGACTCTTGACTTGTATTTTCTCTCTGAAAAAGAACTGAGCTTAACAACCAACAGCCTGCTTCAGATTGTTTGAGTAATAAGAGGGGTTATGTTTTAAATCAAATTTGGTATGTATTTAAAACTCATTTAGCTGCTAAAATAGAGTTGGTGCTTGCTGCTGTCCCTGGAGGGTTGCACATCTGCGATTCCCAGATCTGACTAAAAAATGCCCTTCTGCTTTTCCTCCAGGGAGCTGGAGCGTCTGAGCAACCTGGTTGGGAAACCCTCAGAGAACCACCCCCTGCACAACAGTGGCCTCCTGAGCCTGGACCCTGTGCAGGACAAAACCCCCCTCTACAGCCAACTTCTCCAGGCCTACAAATGGTCCAACAAGGTAACCAAACACATCTCTGTGATTTAGTTGTGTGTTGCATGTTGGATTAGCCATACAGCAGACTTCTGAGTGTTTGGGGCTGTCAAAAGGGCTGAGTTCTTTTGGAATTGAGGAGTATAATACGTACCTAGAAGTACTTTCAAAGATAAAATGATGTTTTAATTAAGAGGAGACTTTATTCTGATACCAAGGTGTGCCCTTGATCTCAAAGGGGGTATTAACTCCCAAGCATTTCCACATTTAGCATTTTATGTCAATGTAAATTTAAAGTATGTTGTGTCCTTACACCTAGCAGTAAACACTTTAGTGGGATATTAGAACAGAGGGAAGTTGCCATCATCAGGAATCTTGAAGCCTTTCCCCTACCATTTTCTGCCCATGGTCTCAAAAGCAGCTTTGTATTCAGCACCTTGACATCCTTCCTGTCTTCATATCATGTATATGGCATTGAATTTTAAGTAATGTTAAAAGAAAAAGGCAGGTAATATTAATGCAGTCTTTTACATTTAAAAAATGTAAATTTAATTGTTTTTGCTGAAAGAAACTTCTTTCTCAACAGCATAATTCAGTTTCATAAAACTGTATGTTGAGTATGTGTAGGATTTGGATAGGTATGTTCCCTTTTCTACTGTGAACAATCTACTTGTGGGTCAAAAATACTCCTTTCCTCACCTAATTTTCTTAAAAAGTAAATGTGGCATTGCAATTGTTGCTGGCCTCTGAGCACTGTCATGTTTCAGGTTGCCTGTTCCCATCCTGATTTTTTTGAGCATGCCTATTATTTTTTAATAGAAGTATTAAGATGAGTAAGTATTTAAAAGCTTTTTTAAAATTATGTTTGAAATAATGTAAGCTGATAAGAAATATAAAAGATGGATTAATTTCTGTTACAATAATTATTAGTAGTAAGTGTGTCCGGAGTTGTAGCTTTTAATACCCTTATGCAAGACAGCAGGAGTAAGCAGGAATTATAAATCTGAAAATATTTAGAGCATTAAAAGAAACTATTCCACTTTAAATTATTTACTATGATACATGAGCCAGGAAGACTTTGAGAGTACACAAATACTTTGTAGACAAATTCTTTTTATACATTGAGCCAACCATTCTAACATTATTGAGATTTAGGATGGGATACTGCAGTAATGTTTGTATAAATACCACAATAATATTCATACAGTAATGGGTCACAGTACAAATATGAGTTAATGTTTTTTAAAATCAGCAGAATTTGGCATTGAGAGAAATTTGGTATGATTGGAAAATGGGGGACAGGAAAGATGTTCAAGTGAAGATTTAGTAATTGAGAAAATATTTCATGTTTGCTTGTGTTCCGTGCTGTTTGCAGCAGATTATTGACACTGAAGAAAAAATAATTAATTTGCTATTTTCAGCAGAAGTAAAAGTAGGAAAACTTACAAACTTATCAGGCAGTTAAGTCTTCAGGGATTTAATTACTTCTTTAGGTCATTATCAGAGTAAACTCAGGCAGTAATGAAATAGCTTTACAGAGCTATACTAATGTAGTTTTTTATTAACTTAGAGTGTTATGGAGCTTTGAAGAGCAATTTTTTGTAAGCCCGGATTCTGATTTCAGAAAGCTGGAAGTTTTAGTATCCTGTGCACTCATATTCCTAATTAAATGTTGCAGGAGGAAAACAGTACCTTTTATTTCAGCTGTAAAACCGAAGTCAGAGACAACAGAGATAAAAGAAAAAACCCTGTCTAAGTTGCAGGAAATGTGTTGCCTGTGTGAGGGTGTGAGCTGCTGGCTTTACCAGCACACATCCTCCTATTCCTTCTTAATTCTTCATTGCTAAATACACTTCTGGAATAAGAGTTATTGCATTACTTCTTCTGGCTGCCTTAGGTTCTTATTATGTGTCTCTTGTTTCCAGCTGCTTCACAGGGATGGTTTGGAAGTGATGGTCTGTCAATACACTTTAGGTCTGCCTGCATTTAATTTTTAATTTGTGACCCCTTGGTGGCTTGCCTGCTTGTATTTTTGATGAGCTGAGATAAGGGCATTTTCCTCTGCCTTTGATTGTTCATGCATTACTGATGGCATGAACAGCCCCATGGCTGCCAGGGGAGGAGACTTCTGGGGCTGTGGTGCCATTCCAGAAGAACATTCACAAAATACAAGGAAAATGAGTGCACAGGCTGTGCTGCATGACTCAATGCATTCTGCTTATTTTTAAGACATGAGGAGACTGTTGAAAGTTACTTTTAGGACAATAGTAAGTAAGGTTGGTAAAAACTGGGCTACCTATGAGAAGCAAAGCACTGTGTCTTGAGATCCTGGATGTTAGAATAGTTGTTTCTTTCTATTTGCAGCTTTGTTTTGATGTTGGGTCCAGTAAATGCCTAATTTTGTTCTGGTCTTGGATGCATGGACAAGTTTTTGGGTTGAGTAGCAGTGCTGGATGTGAAATGGAGTGAAGATGATAATCACAGACATAAATGGGAAGTGCTGTGTTTAAGATGTGAGTGTTGACATAGGAGATGAGACTAAGCTGACACTGGCTTGGTTTGTTTACCGTCATTAACACTTGGAGCTGAGCTTGGTTATGTGTTTGGAGAGGACTCACTTTCAGGTGCAAATTCACTGACCCCTTTGGCTAAGTGCAGTAGAGATGAGTTGCATTTAATTGTGATTTCACAGATACTTGCCCTGAACCTTTTTTTACTGCTCCTGTGAGTCACAGCTCTGGTTTCTGCATTTCTGATTGTAAGTTTACCTGCTTCAGGAATAAGAAGAAGTCCAGTGGGAGGAATGAAAACTTCCCTTACAGAAGTGTTTTATCTTGGCAGGGCTTGTTATTTATGAGCACCTGCTCTCCTGATATTTACTTACTGTAGTTTATCCAATAGTTTTGCAGATGGTAAAGTTGTCTGTGTAATGGAAGCAGCTGTTTGGGAACACAACAGCTTGTCAAATGCATTAATTGCATACACACACAGCTGTAAAGGAACTTTCCTTTTTCAGGTGTTTAACAGCACTCACCAAGCCATAGCTGAAAAACACAGGAAGTTTATTTTATTGCAAGTAACAGCTAAGGTTTTTTTTTTTTTCTTCTTTCCTTTTACTTATTTTATGTATCAGTAGAAATCATGGAAGTGAATTACTTTGCTGCCTGTGGGGTGCATGGAGATGTATAGCAGCCATGGAACAGTATTTAGGTCTATTTGATAAATTTCTTTTCCCCTCCTCTTCAATTTTATTTAAGAAAAGAGGTTATCTTTATTACAATTGAAGTGCTGTTTCCCAGAAGGATCCATATGTACCCTCTAATGTAATACTGAAGATATAATATTAGATAAGGTTAAAATGAGCTATCATTGTGCAAGGTTAATGCAGAGAGAGTATTATGGGTAAGACAGGATGTTTGTAGGTAGCAGTAGTTTTTTTTTTCTCATGGACTGTCTCTGTTGAGTCATTGCACTTGAATTCTGGGTTTAGTAGTTATGTACATCTTGGCAGTTGCCTTTTTTTTTTTGTAATATACTGCTGTGTCTGAGCAGGTGAAATCTGAGATGACAGCAGCAGTCAGGAGGGCTCCTGGTTGTTGTGAGTGTGGCCTGGTGCTGCCTGGAGCACTCAGGGCTGGGTCTGCAGAGGCTCTGCCTTAACCCTCATTACCAGCTGCCTGCTTCTTGCATTATCTTGGAATTCAAGGGGAATCACCACAGAGTAGAAGACATCAGCTAAGTTTAGATTAAAGGAATTTCTGAAAGTCACTTTCTAGACTGAAATGCTGATTAAGTTTTGATTTTATTTTTTTATTATTAAGAGATGTGATCTCAGATTTGTGGTAGATACTGCAAAAACTCTCTTCTCTTACTCTTCAGGACGCTTCTATGCCAGGTGCCCTTGTGCCACCCTTCCCTGCTCCCAGTGCTGCTTGTTTCCTGCAGGAGATGAGACCACCAACTCATGAGCATCAGCTTCCTTTGCTAAGGAACTGCCTGTTTCTCAATATCTGTTCTCAATACTGGGTGACAAAGAGGTTTTGTAGAGGGAGAAAATACTTGTTGGTGCTGTGATTAATGGAATATCATGCTCCCCACACATGAAATGTTCAATGAAGCTTGTGGTGGTGTGGTCACTTGATCCAGCTACAGTAATGCTGGTGGTCAGAGCAGGCACAGGTTTTTGGAATCCAGGAGTGTCAGCTCATTCTTTGAGTGCTATAAACTTTGGGCTTCCATCTGCTGCTTCAGTGAGGTTATTTCTGGCTTGCAGTGTGTACCTGCTCATCCTTTGCCCTTGGTAAAGTGTTCCATGCCCTCGCCCTGTGGGTGCCTGAGGCAGTGCTTGTTAAGGGGAACAGAAAATTGTGTAGTTTATGTCCACTGAGCAAGGAAAATGCTTTTTTGGGCAGGTTTCCCCTCTCTTTTTGGGATACTGTTAAGTAGTTCATGCCCCACACTTGAGCTTTAATCACTATAGAGGTTTTTAGCTTGTTTGTTGTTTGTTTAGGTGGAGGGTGTGTGCAGAATGGCTCAGCTCCCAAACCAACACTCCAAAATTACTTTCAGCCAGTGAAGGAACACTGTGTTTGTTGGAGAGCAGCAAACTCAGTCTTCCCTGTGTTGCTGAGTGACAGCAGCATCAGCTGAGTTCACTTGATCAAGTAAAAATAGTCTTCTGCAACTCATCTTTCCTTCTCCCCCTTCCTTTGCAGTGAAAGGTTTGTGTTCAGACCTTCAGATAATTTTACTAAAAGCAGTAGAAGGGGGAAATTGAAAGCATTTGTAGCCTTGAACAGGTGATGTTATTCTAATTTTTTTCCTTGATTTTTAACCTCACTGAAGTGCAGTGTTGTATCCCCTGCTGTTTTCAGAGTTGCATTTATCCATGTGCTTTACTCCAGTTCCAACTCTCCTTGAACCCATGTGTGTGGGTGTGTGTGAGGGGTGCTGGTATTGTTTTATCTTCGTGAGATGCTGCTTAAAAACATGGTAACCATGTGTTTGGGAAGGCTGTTTTCTATTGCTTCAAGCAGGAAGCAAAAAACCAACTTTTCTAGCTTTAGAACTTTTTGGGGAAGTGAGATTTATATGAAATTATTTAATTTTCTTATCTGTGAAAAAAGTTAATATGGCAACTTAGATAAACAATATCTGTGGATTGTAAGTTTTCTAAGTGAAGGAAGCTGGACAGGAGTTGTCATAAATTTATTTTAAAGTAATATGCTGGGAAATGCAAAATGAAAAAAAATTACTGCTGATCTGCATCTGAAAATAGGCTAAAAATATTTGGATTTAAATTTGTTGCTTCATAGCTTCCTCTTGTTTTTACATAAATTTAAAATTGAACTCTTAAGATTACCATTAATGAGTTAAAATGATTTTCTGTCACATGACTGAAGAGAAAAGGTATAGATAGGTTTTGTTTATTAAATTATTTTGATATGTTCCCTGATAAATTATTTGTATAAATTGTGTTTATTGTAGGGCTCAAAAAAACCCAATCAATAGAGCATGTAGAGAAAGACCAGACTTGTTACAGCTGCACTTGGTAGCTTGGTATTGATTAGACACAAATACTGAGTTTAATGACAATAAATGACATTAAATGTTAACCATGATAGTATTGAAACACTGCAGAACAGGAAAAAAAGTTACTTCATCTTTATTCTAAAAGGATGTGTTCATTCCAAGGAACATTAATTTTGAATTTTGGGTGTGCTAAAACATGATGAATTATTGTAGTTTTACAGTAGCATGGACAATGTAACTGGATTATCGTGTTGGCACTTCTGGGAATTTCAGGCAGGTGGCTAAAATGTTACCCTTTCAGGACTTTTTATTTCTACAAAAAATGCAGCATTGTGTTGTTGTGACATCTTGTTATGTGGAGATCCAGAGATTCTGGGGGAATCTCATTTGTAAGAGTAGAATGAGAACTTCCTAGAGGGAGCTGCATTAGGAACTCCAGCTGTGGGCTCCTTTCCTGTGCAGATCAGCCACAGGAATTTATATTCTTGGCACTGGAGAAATGAATGGCACAGACTGGTGGGTTTTGTACACTGGACACAAAATAGGAGCTGGGCCACTTGGATTCTATTCCTGCTTTTTTTACTAATTGTTGTAACCTTGAACAGGACACACAAATTTTTACTGAGCCTCATTTTTCATGCAGATAAAAGAGGATAATATAACTTAACCTACTTCTTGGGAGAGTTTCTAGTCTAAATGTGTCTCAAGTGCATTGGGTTCTTTGGACAGAAATGTTTTGTAGGTGCCAAGTATTATATAGCCAGTGACTAATGTTGTCTGCCTGTCAGTCTGGAAAAATGCCCTTTATGGGCTTTTAATTCTGTGTGATTTTGGGCAAATATCTGGTGAAATGCCCTTGCTGTTCAGAATTACATTAATGTTCTGGTTTTTACTTTTTTTTTTTTTAATATGACTGGGATACAGGTGGTTACCTCTCTGCTTCCAACTGCTGCAGTTATTAATTACTGTTCAGTTGTCTGCCTGGAGAATACTGACTTTTCTTATTGCAGGGTTGGTTTTAGTGACCAGCCATGGCAGGCGTGGCAAATTCAGGTAGTGTGGAAATTATCCTTGATATTATAATGATGGGGGGGAAAAGCACTGGAAAAGCTGTGATGAGGAAGAAAGTGCTTGTACCAAAATGTAATTTCAATAGTCCATGTGTGCTTTATTGGAGAAGGAATAAGGTGAGACATGAAATTTTTCTGAGGGTTTTTGAGCTCTGCAATGATAGCTTAAAGAAAGAACGTGAATATTGTGAGAGGAGAAAAAGGTGAAAACCATAAGGAAAACGGGGAAGCTTGTAATAATAGCAACAGTAAAGGCAGAATCAGCAGCTCCTGCTTGTTAGACAGGGTTTGTTTTCCCTGAAGGTCCTGCCTAAAGCAATGTCAGGGGCATTAGAGATGGATAAAATCAGTTGTGTCTTCTCTTTGGAAATGCATCTTCCCTCCTCAGCTGTGAATCCCTGGAATCTTCAGCTCTTGGGCTCTCTGTTTCTTTGCCTTTGATTTTTATGTTGGTTTCTGACAAAAGTCCAAGCCAGGGCTGTTGTAACTATTTTATTATCTTATAGCTATAAAAGTGGTTTTGACACCTGTTAATATGACACCTGTAAATATGAATGAAAGGAAATTAAAGTTTCCAATGTGTTTTTCTTCCTAGCACTTGGAAAGTTATCATGGCAGGTGAGAATTTCCCACACTTGCTGACTTGGGCTAGTAGAGAAATCAGTTGAATTTATTTGACATTTTAGTAGACTGAGGTTACTCTGTTATAAGAGTTATGAGGAGTAGCTTGTTGCTTAAAAAGTGAGAAATAATTAGCCTTTGGTTCTCACTTATTTTTGCTCCATAGTTTGAATGGTTTATATCTATGATTCTCCCAGAGTTATCATAGTAATAATTCACACCCAGTTGCTGTTGTGAAGTAAGGTTATGTGTCCAAACAGAATTGCCTTTCTTACTGAATTTTTTAGAATATTTTATTTCAAAACTGAAGCAGCCTGAAAGCAATGATGTGGTGTTTTTCTATTGTTATGCCTAGTGTTCATTGTTATTCAACAGTATTTTTCAAGGCTCTGATCAAAATAATGCTGTAAGCAGTACCAGTCTCACTTTTCCTAATTATGGGAAGTGATCTATCAATAACACAGTATTATAAATCACAGCCCCCTTGTCAGCTGGTGGGAATTATTTAATGCTTTGCAACACCTTTATTTGCTAATGAATGGTTTTTCCCCCCTATTTCTTTGATAAGTATTAATGTCCTAGCTGTTAGCCTATTTCAGGATGGAAATGATTGATGTGGCTCTGTTTTCACCAAAACACTTCTGCCCACTCCTGGTTCTTCCTCCTCTAACTCCTTTTTTCCCTCTGCAAGAACTCCTCACACAATTCATGCTGAATGGCTCAAATATGTAATTTATAAGGCAGTGATCACTTTCCCTTTCTAAGCTGTGTGATGTGGTCATCAAACCAAATTAAAACTGCCTTGCTTTGTATGGAGTTGGAATGCAGCTAAGCCAGGCACAGGCACAGAAACGTGGCCTGGGTGACTCACGGTACAGCCATCAGAGCAGCAGAAAAGGCTTTACTTTCAGAATCTGAGGAATAAAACAAAGCATAACTGGAAATCCGTGTTGTCTGGGGATTAACTGATGAATATGCAGGACTGCAGAACAAGAGCAGCCTTGTGAGAAAGCCTCAGACCCAGCATTCCTTTGAATTTCCAGTTCTCCTGTTGTCTCAGCTCTCCGTGGCTCAGGCTGACTCGCTGCTGGTGATAAAGCCTCACCATCTCGTGGATGGTGCCACCATGAAAACACAAAGAGTGTTTTCAGACACTCAGTGTCCTTTCTCGCTTTCTTTGAGGCAAATTAAAGATGTTTGTGAAGCATTTGCTGACCTTCATATGAAGGGCATTCAAGGAATATGAACACCAATATAAAATAACTGATGCAGGTGATAAGTATCCCACAGGTATTCTTCATATGGAAAAGATTTTTTTTGTAGCTTCTAGAGGAAATCAAATAAAATGGAAAATTTAATGATGTCACCCTGTTGCTCTCTACTTTTGTTGTTGTCAGGTCTTTTATTGTGACTGTTATTTGGTTTTTTAATGCAGAAGTGTACTCGTCTGTGTTGTTCTTTGAGTTCTTATTTGAAGTTACTGAAGTTGCCCCTCCCCAGACAGTTCACAGTGGATTTATTTGTTTGAATTGCATATAAAGAATGTTCAGTTCTTCCCTGTTGTATCTTAATCTCATGCTGTTGATAATTGGGTAACAAAAGATGGAGATGATTTAACAGCTAATAAAACTGAGACAAGCCTGTGTAAGGAACTGTGTGAGCATGTAATCAAAACTGCATTTCTGACCACTGGTTGCTGCTTTGAGGAAATGTGCATTTGGCAAAAGGCATTTTTCTGTTCAGCAGGAGCTCATCCTGAGCTGCTGATGTTGAAGGTGTGTAAACCAGAGGGTCTCTGGTGGCCCTCGAAATCTCTCGTCTCTTGGGGTCAATGCAGACTGATTTTTATTATCCTGGGAGGGAAGAGTCATCCTGCCCTGGACAAAAGGTGATGTTTTGTGGCTCTGTGACAGCTGAAGAATGTGAATAGGAAATTACAGACCATGGCATCAGGGCCATTACTGGAGAAGAACTGTGGTGCTGTAACTCTGTGCCTGCTGTCAGGCTTCCTGAGTAGTTCCAGAGCCATGTCTTGGCTCTCCTGGAATCTCAGTGGTGCTGTGGTTGGGCTGGTTTGGGGATTGATAGGAAGATAGAGAAGAGATCAAAATATGATCATTACACTCAGAGCTGCTTCACTCCCAACTCCATTTGCTGCTGGTATATTTTCTTGGTATGAGCTAGCATTTAAATCTACTAGAGCTGTCAAATCCTGAAGTTCTGGAAATAAAGACACTTATCAGTATATGTTATCATGTCCTTTGCTGATGCAAGATTAGCCCAAGCATTTATAGCAGTTCATCTCATCTAATTTTAAGTGCCTGAATGTAATGGTTCTTGCAGAAGAAACAAAAAACATGAATAAATCTTTTAACCACTGCCATTTGTTCAGTTACAGTATATGTGGAAAAGGATGTCCTCTGAATTAATAAAAGAAGATTTAATGAAAGCTGATTGATTCTACCAGGTGCTAGTTTTTCACATTTTTGATCTTTTCACAGAAAGATCAAAAGTTTCCATATCCTGAGCAGCAGTTTCCTTTGTTGTGCTCTTCTGTGAAGCATTCAGTCATGTTTTGGAGCTGCACTGAGTGTGCTGGAAACTTAAGCCCTTGAGTTAAAATGCCTAAATCTGGGCTGGGTGAGCAATCTGAGAGGAGAAATGGCACATGGCTGCAGTTGCATGATTGCCTGGTCTTCTAGTGAGTTAAAAATGCATTTCTTGGGGTGTACATTTTTTTATATGCTCATGAATTTGCTTGTTCTCAGATGCCTCTTCTTCAAAAGGCCAGCTGCTGACAGCTGACAGTAATAACTAATATCCTTATTAGACAGAATTAGCATGAATCATCATTATGAGAAGTAATGACCATGTTGAAATGCTAAGGGTATTTTCAAAATTACCTCAGAGTTTATTGGCAAGCAGGGTATAATGGCTACATCTTACAGCAGGTAATAAAATCACAGAGGTCTTTGATGTTCAGAGTTATGCTTTGGAACAAATAGTTCTATTCAAAACCAGTGCAGTCTTGATTAATTTGGTTGTTGTATCTGGATTCTCTAAGCTCCTGTAACTGGTAGTGGCAGAATACTAAAGGTGCTCTGTGTACTGCATGGGCCATTAGACACAAAGGAATTGTATGTTGATGTGAGATTTTACAGTATATTCTAAAATAGATGTATTTACTTCTCATTACATGAAACTGCGATTCCTGGGGAAATCAATATTGAAAATACCCACTAAAAGCCTCCCAGGATCTGCAAGCATGCACAAAAAGGAGCTGGATGCATGTGCTATTACCCACAAGTGGTGGGTTAAAGTGAATTATTTTAATCTTTTCATGTCAACATCAATTCAGTATATTTTCCTTACTGCACCAGCCTGTTACTGCTACAGAAGATGCAGAGAATGTGGACTGGAGCAGCAAGAGTCCTCAGGTGTCTTTAAACTGTTTTAAGCTGCCCATGGTTTGAAAATATTCAAGAATCTGTGATATGAGCTGTTTGACATTTTTCCTATTCCAAATGCTCAAAGGAATAAATCTACATAAAGAGTGTTAAAATGAGAGAGTCTTTGCGACAACGTCTGGATCTCAGAATGTCACTTTATTTCTCTTTTGGCTGACCACCACGATAAAACAGCTGAATCAAATACGTTCTTTTATGTATAAAATATATTTTTTGGGTTTTGACAGCTTGTTTCCAGTTTTAGTCTAATTCAGTTTGAAACAGCTGTTCCTGATCTCTGCAAAACAGTTTTCTGATGGAAATCATGACATTCTCAACCACTGCAGAGTTACTGGGCTCTCTCTCATTTCAGATGGTGGCTTTTTTAAATGGGAAAAGAATTCCTCATTCAGAGAAAATGTCACTTTTGTATCAAATAAGCTGCAGTTAAAAAGATAATGGCTTCCTCCTCCCTCCGAGGTTATCCCTCAGTGAGGGTGGATATATGTTTCTCTTTTGAGAAAAAACATCCCTGTGTGTTTTACCATTAGTTAGATTTTTATTCTAATGTTCCCTGCCCTGCCCATCTGCTTTCAGTTGGGTTCTATTTAGAGTCTTCTCTGCAGTTGTCTCTGCACTCAGACTTAACAAGTTCTCTGCTTTGCCGTCTGCTTCAGTTTTACTCTGGAGTCAAATCTTGTATTTTCGGAATTTTCAGTGTAGCATTTTCAGTTTGCTCAGTGCCATCTCTTTTTTTTTTTTTTTTCTTTTTTTTTTTCTTTTTTTTTTTTTTTTTTTTTTTTGGCTGCACTGCTTGATGCTTCTTCCAAAGCTGTTTGTAGAAATTTCGTAGATCACAGAGCTGATCAAGTCTGTAACTCTCTTGTGCCTGATAAAGCACCAGCTAACCTTTCATTTCCAATTTTCTGGTTCTTTTGGACACCCTTCATGTAATTTGGAGTGAAGTTAATAACTTTCAGCTTAAAAGAACATGCTATGTAGTTGACTCTGTGAACATGAGTTTGTGTTGTGAACTTCCCAAAACGCTTCTGATGGGGAGGATGAAGATTTTGGTAGCAGCAGCGTTGCCAAGTTTGTCATGGGACTGGAGGGACTCTGGAGTTGTACATCCTCCTCTCTCCTCTGGCCTTAGCTTGCTGGATGAGATTTCACGAGTCTCTTTGTTGTGTATGTCTTTTTCCATCTGTAAAATATCTAACTATAAAATAAGGGTTGTGCTACAGAGTGAGTGCTCAGAGGAATCTGAGAGAGACGTTGCACATGAGCATTATCCCTCATTCTCACTTCCAAGGCCACTATGGACAAGTAACCATCCTCAAGTCTCTTTTGAAGTTGTTTTTTTTTTTTAAAGGACAGTTTATCAGCTGAAATAAAACTACCATCCAACATAACAGGAAAGCTTTAAAGCTTTACTTCCTAAAGAGCTGTTAAATATGTTTTCCGTTCCAAATTCAATGTTTTGCCTGGCAAAGACTTCGGAGTGTTTGTAGTTTCCCTTGTATTTATTTTTTTCCCACAGTCTAAAAAAGCAGGCTTGGGGCTGCATTAGGATTAAGTGAGATTAGAAACATCTTCTTTCCATCCCTCTTGTGTACCTCATATGGATAAATCCTAATTGTATTGATATTGCATTCATCCTGCAAGAATCTAAGACCTTTAGTGTCTGCTGATGCTGCAGTTTTGATGGTGTGTTTTTCTTGCAAGTAAAATCAATTCAGACAAATCTTGGTAACTTTTACAACAAAATAAAATGACTATGCCAGGCAGGCATGGGAAGTTTTTTAAGCATGGGCATGCTCTTAGATCACACACAGGGTTGTTCCCAGCAGAATCGATTGGTTGATCTAGTAGATTTAAAGGTCAACTGTAATCACATTTCAGGAAGATTGAAGAAGATATAAAATTGCTACTGTGCTTTTCTGGGTCACATACCCGCTTGTGGTGCTCTTTGCTTTTCCCCTGTACATCTTCATTTACTCAGCCAGAGCATCAATACAGAAAGGGCACAAGTCAATGCGCTCGCTTTCTGCTGTCGATGAGGGAGCTACTTAGTTGTTATTTCCTCCAAGCCAATACTTTCCCTCTGGAAGAGCTGAAGCAGAGAGGAGTTCACTGCACCTGACGGATTTGGAAGGAACAAATCTCTCTTCCAGGGAGAAGCTGTGAGGAGAGCTGCAGTCTGGCTGTCTTGTTAGATAATCCACACAATAGCTTCAGCTGATGCATCCCAGGGATGATTCTGCCCGTTCAAAGAGCAGCACGGGTGCAGAGAGTCAGCAGAACCCACTTTCATGTGTGGGCACCTTCAAAAGAGCTTCTCATTACTCCTGTTTTAGGCTGCACTTGGTGTTACACAGATGTCCATAGGGACCAGGCAGTTTTGGAATATTCTGTTTTGTAAATATGGTGTTTCAAAGTCATATTTGCCTGTAATAGGCAACAATATCTGCACACACAGGTGAATAAATTTCCTGTTAATTTTTTGCAAGAGCCCAAATGAAACAACTGTGTTGCTGTAGCATGAATTAAAAGCAGCAGGGATGTAGAATATTCACTTGCTCAGATAAAATTAATTTTCCCTGCAAAGTAAAAGAGTCTTGAAATGAAAAAGGGGTTGATGGGTGGAAAGAGATTTAATTTAGGTTGATAAACCAAAACACATTACTGTTAAAGTTTGTTCCCTCATGAACCGTATTATTGCTATATTGATTTGATAGACTTTATTCATGAAGTTTTGCTCTTTTCCTGTACTGATGAACTTGTGTGGATCTTCCATGGAATAACAGAGAAATTTAAAATGGAATAGACATTAATGGCATGGGAGCTGTTCCTGAATCAGAGAGTACAGCATTGCAGATACTTTTAGCTAATCTTCAAACAAATTTTCAAAGTATCATTACGATTTTTTTGTGGCTAGTAAATGCATATTTGCTGATGGTCAAGCTATGGAAAGGGTTTTGTTGTGTTAACAGAACACAGAAAGATGATTTTCCTATTTAAGAGTCACATTCCTTCAAAAAAACCTTTTATAGGTCGTGTTAACTGTTTTACAAAGGTTATTTGTAGTAGAACTATCTGAGCCTAAATGAACTCCAAGAGTGCTGTCCTTAGTGCCTCTTCATATGTGCTAACTTGCAAAATGTAGCAATTCCCAGATGGATGGAAATCAAGGTCTGTGGCTTTTCTCTAAGCATCCATGACCTGCTTTTAAAGCAGACATGGACATACAGCAGTGGCTGAAGGCTCTGCTTGAGTGGGCTGAGGAGACATTTATTGTGCATTTATTTAAGGTGCCCCTTTTCAGAGATTCTTGCTCTGCTGGCTGCCTGAATTCAGTCTGTGTTTTGCTTTGTCAGCCACTGTGAAGTCTGGAAAACTAATGTCTCATGTTCACTACTCTTATGGTAAAGATGGGAAGGGGTTGTTTTTTAAATAAATAATGAACTAGGGAAAGTTTCAGAAACTTGCATGATCAAACTGGAGTAGCAGCACGTCCTTTGTGGCTTTCTCAGTGGCTGATGAAGTCAAACATGCCTTGACTGAATGATTTGGTTTTTCTTTTCCTGCAAGTTGTTTAAATCTATTTCTTTCTTTTAACCTTTGTTGGTACTTGTTTGTCTTCATTAAAAGGGTACTTAGGGAAACAATGAATCTTGTAAAGGGCAGAAGTAGTTTCAGAAGGGTACTGCAAATGCAGTTATTAATTTCATGTCTGCTGTTGGATGTCATCCTGACCAGTAGGTTAGAAATATTTTTGCAGGAATTCAGAGAAGTTGAAAACAAGAAGCTGTGACATGTTCACGAGGCTTTCAGGCTGCAGGGAATTGTCAGATTATAAAAGAATGCTTCTGTGTGAAAGGAAGTTTGCAAAGTCAGAAAAACCTGTCAGTAGGATTGTTAGTGTCATGTAAACTTTATGCCTTTTTCTCTTCTTGTTTTTCCTTCAAATCACAGGGCTTTATATCCCTTCTTTCTTCGGTTTGGTAATTGTCGCAGCAGATGCTGCTTGAAATTGAAACAGTTTAATATATGATCCATCAGTTGCCAGAATAAAATACCCATTAGAAAATGGGGAGAATAATCCCTTTATTATCAAGAGTACTTGAACAAAGGTGTTTAATCAATCTTAACATTTGCTTTCTTGAGAAGAGCAATGCTAGCGGCCGCAGTCCTGGCAGGAGGATGCTGGGACTGTACATGCAGGTTCTGTTCTAATTCTTCTGCAATGTCTCAGGCTTAAGTCTGGAAAAAGTGAAATATATCTGAAAGCATCTTCCTTAAAAAGAACTTTCTTTGATTTTCTGTTTGATTATTACTTTGAAGAGCAATAACATTTGGTTACTCCCTGAGAATGGTGATAAACTTATGCCTTTGAATTTTGTAAGCCTAACCCAAGTGCAGGCAGTTGTGGGTTCATGCTGAATTCTCAACCATTTGTAAAACTGTGTGCAGAGGCCTTTTGCCAACATCAGCAACTGTGTCAGTGAGTTTTGATTTAAGAAAAATAGTAGACATATTCTACATTCTGCCATAGTTTTAGTGAATTTTTTTTAAATTAAAACAATCCTGTAGGTGAAACAGGAATATGTCAGCATAATCTGTAGCTGAATAGCATCACCTGTCATGATGTGCAAGGCAAGATGATATTTCCTCTGCTAAATCCAGCTACTGAGCTTGCCCTTTAAACAACCTGATTTATCACAGGAAACTTGCAGAGGAAGAAGAATCCTATGCTTGGCTTTAAATTGAGGCTTTCACCTGTGCTCTGATTCCATAGTGAGTATATATTTATTTTAAGAGGTTCTTACGGTCAAAGAGTTTGTAATGTTTTGGCCTTTCTGAAAAGTTTTGTGCTAGATCTTTAGCTTATTTTAAGACCTTGCATAACTGGTATATTGCTTAGTCACAATGGCCTTGAAAGTAATACTTCAAAAAAAATTAATCTGAGGTCCTTACGCACTTGTCAAGAACTCCTTCGCCCGCTCTTCCTGTGTTGATGTGTTTGTTGATCTGTTCCCTGCCATTGCCTCTGGGTATGTCCTCAAGGCTCAAACAGGGCCATTTCCATTTGGAACCAGCTTCTTGTCTCTTCCAGCATGGAGTTGGAAACTTCCTTTGGCAAATTTTGGTTTTGTTCCATGTAAATAAGTCTGCCAGAAGGAAAAGCAAACCTCAAAACCCCCTCATCTCGGTAATGCTGCCCGGTGCAGTCTGTGCCATCTCCATGGTTTTGAGCCTTCATTATGCAGCTTGCACTCCACACACTTTTATTTAAAGCAGAGCTAAAAGTAGAACCAAATAGCTGACGTTCAGAGACGTTTGGTGTGATGCAGAATTCCTGGGAGGGGGCCGGGACAGGAAGAGGAGCGATGCTCCTGCCGGGTGGATGGAGCTCATTTATTTGCACAGAGCTGTCTGTGCAGGACTCTTGGAAAAACTCTGAAGGAACCCACGCTTTATCATGGAATATAGGCCAACTGTAATAAAAACTTCTGTTTTCTTTTACTCTCGTTTACTTTTGTTTTGTCCTCTGAAATGATGAAATTTGCTTTGCTGTGGCTGTTAGAGCCAGGCGAACTATTGCTGCTGAGCTATTGCAGCGTCCCTGTGCCCACTGCTTTTCATGGAGCCATCTCCATATTGCAGAGCCATCTGTTTTCCTTACTGTCCAGGCATTGGGCTCAGTAGTATAAATTACTGACTGCTCCTTAGCTTTCAATTGTTCCTGTTTGTTCAGCGTGCCGCCAGCAAGGCTTCAGCTCTCCAGCACCATTTTTAAGTTTTTTTTGCTCTTTTATGTTTTTGTGAACGCCTCAGGCAAGAACGATAGTTGAGTGAATTGTCAGTTGTTCATGTTGCTGAATTATTGGCTTGATAGAATAAACTTTGTGAGGTAGGTAGGCAGTGTCCTCATTAAAAAAAGATTTTGTAGCTGGGGAAGTGATGGAAACAAGTTCAAAAATCATGGTTTGTGAGAAGCAGTGTCTCGCTCCCCCACCGCCCCAGTTTCCTTAAATGCACACCAGTTTGTCATACTGCTGGTGCTATGAGCTCATACAGAGAGATCCTTTTTGGTTGTGTAAGTACATGCACTGCTGAAGAGTTGAGGATACTTCCAGAAAACTTAGTGCTGAATTTATCAGCTTTGAAACTGTTTTTGTAATATAAAATTCCAACTGTAACTGCAATGTAACAGTTGCATTGGGGGTTTTTTTATATGTAATTTTCTTGTCTGTCTTTAAGACGGAAAGATACAGATTTGGGTTTTATTTTCTTTTTTCTTACATGTATGATGCATTTTTACATTCCCACTTGCAGTGGTTCTCCAATGTTCTGCACCCACATTACTGCAGTGATCGGCACCATGCTGTGCACAGCTCCATAGGGAGTTTGCTTCTGGCCAGCTCAGAGCTGTAGAAGGAGTTTTTTGGTTTTTGGGGTAAGGAAAATAAGAATATAAGAATATAAGGTAGAGTATGCTGTGGCTGTTCAGGACTGGCAAGCTTTGGAAGGTGGCAGACCACATATATGGGATACATTGAGGTTTTTATGGGAAGCAGGCAATAGGAGGGGTTTGATACCAGTGCACAATAGGGTGGTGCTGAAATTTTGGTACAACACAAACTATGTGTAGGGAGGTCAGTGCTGTTTCCCAGGGGCAGCTTGACATTTTGGAATTGCCCAGTTCAGGGATGGGTGTGATAACAGCTGTGGACTGGGTGATGCAGGTGCAGGGAAGGAGAAGCCCCTCAGAGCCTCACTGGCTCTTTCAAGAGATGAAGTAATACTGTAATGATTTTTTTATTATTATTTTTCAGCCTTTTTTTTTTTCTTGGTATTAGGGAACATTCAGAAAAAAGGTCATCAGTGTTCATTTCTTCTGTGGGGGCTTGTAGGCAGCGTGGCCTTCAGCAAAGATGGGTGAAGTCATTAAAACAATCACTGGTATTTGTTTATCTTGTGATTGAGGGAGGAAGCACAGCTTTGGTTGAATGAAGCTGTGTAGATGCATTTTCTATTCCAATCCAATGTTATTCCCTTGCTTGTTGTGCTCTGGTCATTAGTGCTTTTAATTTACCTTCCAGTGAATGTGCCAGATGAGCCACTGTGAGCAGCCACATTTCTGTTTATTTTTTTGATGATGGCCATCTGAAGCAATAGATTGATGTCTGCAATTTTTACTTCATTAGTTCTGAAGTCCACAAAGCAGTGAGAGGAATGTCTGTTTACTTGGTGCCTTGAACTGAGGTACTGATAAACTGCTAGGCTTTGATCTGGTAGGATTTTCATAGTGATTATCAAGATACAGAAATAAGGTATGTCCAGGTTTAAATGAGGATCTGAAATGTCTGTGGGCTAGATGGCCAACATTTAAGTGGTAATTGGATTGTTGAAGAGTGCCTGCAAGACAGCCAGTGCATGGAAAATCAAATATATGTCGGTCTCCTTTGAAATCCATGAAAACTAATAATTTCCATTTTCCTGTGGCTTAAACTGTGTCCCACAGCAACATAAAAATGGCTCAATCTCCAAGTATTAGAACCCTGTGATAACACCAGTGCAAAATCCTAGCTAAGTAATGAATCTCTAATGTTTGTAATTTCCAGAAAGTATTTTCCCGATTCTGTAGTGGCAGTCAGTGTTAGGAATCCTGTGGGGCTTGTGTGGGTGGGGACATTTTTTGCTCAATACAGTGACAGCTGCAAGTCTGGTCTTCAGAAGCCTGGGTTTGGCCCTGAGTATCATTCTCCTTCCCCTCTGTTCCTATTTTGAGCCCAGTAAAAAGAAGCATATGTTTTCTTACATCAGCTACGTCGGTGTTACCTTGTGAGGCATGACAAGGTCATGTGTTTGTATGGCAAAAGAGGAAATCTCAAATTGTCTTTGAGCTGTCTTAGAACTGCTTTTTTCTTGTGATGTATTAAAGATTTCCATGATGTACATGGTTAAATTTTGATTCATGTAGGTATGCATGTGTTGATGCTACAGTGCTGCTCCTGAAATTGGTACTGTTATATTATTAATATTGCAGATCATGCCAAGAAGGTGTCTTGCATTTAATACAGAACATAAGAAGGTTTGCCTACCCCATATGAAAATCTCAAATTGGAACTGAAGATGCTATAAAAATTTAAAAGGAACAAGGTCAGCCTGAAAATTGCACATTCTAAGAAGCAGAAAATCATCTATTTTTAACAGCAGATTTCCTTACCTGTTAGTACCTTTACTAATAACGTTTTCAGTTATTAACACTTGAAAATGGTTTTAAGCATTTTAATTGTAGAACTACCTAGTTATCGTTTGTCTAGTGCTCATTAATATGGGGTTTTCTAGTTGAGAGACATGAGAATTGAGCCAGAAGCATTTGGGTTCCTGTGCTCCTTCTGTATGATCAAACAAGTCAATTTATTCCAGTTATGAAAGAAAAGATGATGGATGGGTCACCTGCTTTTTACCAACATCTGCTGGGGGGGAAAGTGGTGAGAGGGTTCTTCATTATAGCAAACAAAGCAAAACAGATCAGTAATTGAAAATAAAAGTTTAACAAATCTGGACTGCTGCTGAGGTGGATGGTTTAAACACCTGTGGTAATTAAGCACAGGAAGAATTGGAGAGAAACAGTCTGGGACTTGCCTTCCTTGCAGTTGGAAGTTCAGTATCTCTGTTTTTAACTTGGTTTCAGAGAAGATCTGGCAGGATGTGCTTTATTTCCAATTAGTGGCTGGTGCAGACAGAAAGTTACAATGGACTGCTGCAGACTGATCCTTTATTTCAAGTGATAGAAGTGGGGGTAGGGATTCCAACCTTGCCTGGCTGAAAGCCTCTTCTGGCTGCTTCAAAGACATGCTCAGCACCTGACTCCAGTCATTATCTATAGAAACTCTGCCATAAATATAGTACGTAGTAAAAGCATTTAGTGTTCTTAAAAATCTGAGATTTCTCAAATCCACACCCAGTATGAGTGGAATAAGAATTGTGAAGGTAAATTTAACAGTATTTGTAAAGAAGCAGCATAAAGCAGGAAAATATGGTAGAAGGCATCTGAGAGAAGTGTGGGCATTGTGTGAGATCCTGCAAATAACATTCTGTGCATGAAAACGGTGCTGAGTAACTGCCTCTTCATCCATGAGATGCTGCAGACTGTGGTAATTTGAGGTCTGGAAAGAAGCACATAATGAAAGTCTGAATCCTTAGCACAGGCAGACTGATTTAGATTGCACAGGCATTATGAAGCATTTCCTAGTTACGGAATTTTTCATTTATAGCCCTAATTTTATTGCAACTTTTTTAGCATGCCTAAAAATACATGAAAAATACTACTTTTCTCCTCAAATACACAATATTCCTTGGGGCAGCATAAAACCTTGCACCTCCCTGTAAAATCGTGTGTTATCAATACCTAAATAAATACAATAAAAAGCTTTTGGAGAGGATTTCTTCCTTTTGGTTCCAGCGAGAGAGGAGTAAATAAAGTAATTGATGTGCCCTGTTAGCTGTCGAGCAAGTTTCATGTCCAAGTTTCGTGTGTGGCGTGTCTTTCCTTTGGCATGCAGAGAGAAGCAGCGGATTTTAGCACCTCGCCTACAGCATCCACCTCCTGACAGCAAAACTTGTCAATAGAGAAGCATTCAGCACTTCATTATTTCTACAACCTGAGCGCATTTGCAAATTAATTGATGTGTGGGAGGAAAGGCATCTGCTATTGTAGAAGCCCTTAACTGTTGCAGCAAAACTAGAAATAAACTGGCTAGCTCTAGTGAGCTGATAAGCTGTTGCAGGTGTTGGAGCCTCCAAAGTGGATCTTGTTCTTTTTTCTTGTTGTTTTTGATATTAACAAATACCCAAACAACCCAACCCCGAACTTCTCACTGAAATGTGACCATGGAAAACCATCACAGTAAAGATAATACCTTGTATATTTCTATATGCCTGCTAGCAAGTGGTTTCATATTTCTTGCTGGCTCAGCACCAAAAGAGAGTTTTAATTAGGCCTGTAATGAATGACTGGGAGCGTTTTAAAGGCTATTAATCTTGTGGTGTAATTGAGTTAATTATAATATCATTATAAGCTCCCATGAAAATAGGATGAAGTGTATTCCATTTGTTTTACTCCTAAAGATATTTCTGAGGTCCCCCAGCTTCATCTCAAATGCTCCCACTGCAAGTCTTCAACAGAGAAAACTGTAAAAGCATTTCATGTGTCATTGCACCAAACCTTCTGTTGTGCATCATCCCAGTCCCAGGCTCTCTGAGCTTCCCTTTTACTGAAGCTGCAGGTAACTCCTTGCAGTGCAGAGTGTCTTTAGTTTGCATTTCCCACAGTTGTATTTCCTTGTTTTTCCAGTTTCCTATCAGTAACTCACCCGAGTGTGGCAGATGAGAGTAAGAATATGTGATCTATTTTCAGAAATAAAGATTACAGCAGCTTTCGAACTGTTACTCTTTGTGCTGTGGCAAAAAAAATGTGTAGCAAAAGAGGTGTTTTTTTGCAAAGCATATGGCTCTTCCACTCGTTCAAACTACAGTAAGTTTGGGATTTGGTTGTAAAACATCTCTGTGCTTTTTGCACTCTCTAGTCAGAGTGTGACATCTCCAACAGATGGACACATAAACTTTCCATAATCCACTTCTTTCCTTTCTGAAGAGGAGATGAGATTCTCATCTGTAAAAGTTGTCGAGGAAAACCTAATCTGTCGAAATCTGTTGTGTGTGTAGATGTAGGGATGTGAAAATGTGATGGAGACATGGCACAGCACTGGAGTTCCTGCTGTTTCTGGGGCTCTCTGTCTGCAGTGAGGTCAGCCCTGCTTTTGTACTTCAAACTTCCTTAGAGCATTTGTGAGGGAGGTTCAGGTTGGACACGAGGAAGGATTTTTCCACAGAAAGGGTGCTCAGGCATTGGAAGGAGCTGGCCAGGAAGGTGAAGTTACCATTTCTGGACATGGCACTCAGTTTTCTGGTCTAGTTGACACCACATTTGGCTGATAACACCATCCTGTTTGCTTTTTGCAACCCTGCATTATCAGGATTGTCTTGGTTTAATGATTTTAAAGTCTACAATCAAGAGTTTCCAACCTTCACCCTGCTGGGATGGTAGAACAGCCTTTTTTTCTTGCAGGAACTTTGCTGGTCACACTATTATGTTTTCCATCCTCTTGACTATTACAGATTTTGTAAATAGTTTAGAAATGCCAGCTTGTGATGTATGGGGCTCTTTAACATTTCTTTGATTTATGTGCACTACGCTGAAAAAAAGCAGAGGAAGCATATTATTCTGGAAAAGAATGTTGCCAGTCTTCCATTTTTTCAGTCTTAGTTAAAAGCTACACTTTTATCAATCAAACCTGATAGATTCTTCTTGCACTCCCAAAAACATTCATAACTTAACTCTTTGATGTCTAAAGAAATAATTTGCCTAAGACTTTTACAGATGTCCGCTTATTTTTTGTATGTCTAACTTGAAATATCTTTTAATCTGGTTTTTCAGAAGTTCCAGACACCTGTGGTAATTGCAGGGTTTGTCTCTGTAAGAATCCCTGGTTTTACATTGGAAGGATAAGAGTTAAAACCTCCTACTCAAACTAGTGGTAACAGTGACCTTTCATTTAAGATTTGCTCTTTATTTGTGGATGAATATTTTCTGTGGGTTACTTTTTAGTGCCTAGAAAAGGTGGATAAATTAATCTCATCATGAATATTCTGTAGTAGAAATGGTTTTATAGGGAACTAGGCTTTGTGCATTCTGCTCCAAAACTCTCCAGCTTCAAGCTTTAATTGCTTGTTGCTAACAGGCTGGAAGTCAGCATCCCCTGCAGCCTTGCTTCAGGATGCCTGCTAGATGTAAAGAAAGATATTAGCAAAAGTAACCATTTAAGGAAGAATTATCTCCTAATTTGGCAACTTCAGCTCAGTTTAAACAATATTCCTTCAACCCCTTCTGCTGGTGCAGTGGGGTGGTCACCTGGAGCAGAAGAGAGTGGTGATGTCTGATGTAGCTTGGCAGAGCTTTGGGATGGGCTGTGGAGGTGTGATCTTCTAATTTCCCCTTCAGGAAAGGCTCAAGAGACTGAGGAAAGCCAGGTTTTCATGTGCTGGCAGGAAAACCCTCAGCTGGGCTGTTGTCAGACACTCAGTGTGGGTATCTGCCTAAAGTCTATGGATATTGTGCCTTTTAATTATTGTGCAAGTGACCAAAAGCTAAGGAAAGGCATTTAACAGAAGTTAAAATAATTAAATTTAATGAGGTAGGGAAAGAATAAATCAGCAGCACAAATACTGGGTGTTATAACTGTTCCACTGCTCACCCACTAATGGGTTTCCCTCGTGTCTGCTTTGACTGCCTGTCTCCCCTTTGTCTGATTGTGCACTCTACTGGTTGGATTTACATACACTGCACAGTGTAGACATTTTATTGAAGGGTATTAATTTCTTGATTTGTCTGTAAAGTGCTTTGTTTGCTGTAGTAAACGCCACCCTCAGAGCTGCAAATCATGGCATGGTGCTGGACAGTTTGGGAGTGTTTGTGTACCTGATTGCAGCCCTTTATTCTGCCATTGGGGCTTAAAGTATCTTCCCGTTTCTTATCTAAGCACCTGAGCATCCCCTGTCACAGAGACAGCAGGTCATTCTTCATACTGACACAGCTGCCAGCTGAGCCCCTGACACCAAAGATTTAGTCTAGGGCTTTAGAAAATACTAATTTTAGCAGGAGAGCAGTGTCTCCAGAGTTCTGGTGGCTGTTGAAGGGAGCACGGAGCTCTGGGGGAAGGATACTAATTGTATCCTTAGCTTGGAGTTTAATGATGACTTCCCCTGCTACAGATTATTTGTCCTATACAAAGATAATGCTTCTGTCAAAAAGGAATTAGGATTTTCTGTCAGATATTGATCATGTGCACTTCTTAGGTCTTTAGACTTTAATGAAGTTCATTGAAGGAGCACACAATTGTGAATAAACCTCACAGAGTGACAGCAAGACCATTTACCTCTTCTGGACAACCTCTGTACCAACTCCTGCCTTCAGCTCAGGGTTAATTGAAAATGCTGCAGTTTGTTACTGCACCTGGTTTGGTTTTGTCACGTAGATGCAGAACACAATGCAATAATTCTACTTTGCTTTTTGTAGTTCTGTATATGTTTATGTTGTAGCTGCATATGCAGTGAAATAAATGCCAGTTATCTTTCAGTAAATATGTGTGTTCAAACCCTTTAGAATACCTGGAGGTGTAGACATTTTAAGCATAAAATACAGTTAGTCTTCAAAAGAGTAAATAAAGTAGCTTGTAACCCCAGATTATGATTACTCTGCCTCTTTATCCATTTCAAACACTAGATCCCTTTAAAATTCAGCCTGGTGGCTGTGTAGTGTCCTTTTGTGTTGACGTTATCCAAAAAACAAGAATATGTCACTTCTGTAACTATTAAATTTATTACAGAACATTTTTTAAAAACATAGAGGAGAAGTAGTGGCTTTTGCAGAGACTTTGAGCAGTGCAGGTCATTTTATTGGCAGAAAGGATGCAGATGCTGAAGTTCTGACCAATTCCTTGAAGAAAGTGCTGTGAGATTTGCTATCTCTGCATGGTAAAAAGCCAAAGGCTTGCAAGCAGTATTGGAGTGAGGAACATTCATCAGCAGTAATTCATCAGCAGGACTTCAATGTTTTCAGAAGAAAAGTATGGGAAGAGCACACTTTAGGGCAGAAATCTGACACTAATTAAAGCAGCACTCTCAGCAAAAATAGGAATTCAGAGAATAAAACCTGTAGCAAAAACAAGAAAAAGAAACAGGGATGTGTATCAATGCATTTCCTACTATTGTGTCATTTTATATATAAATAAAAATGTCTCAGCTTGTTTTTGAGCTCCCTAGGTCAGGGAGGGAGGGAGGAGAGAGACATAAGAGAAGGGCTGATGTTCCCAGTCTGCTCCAAATCCCAGTTTATTGACCAGGATGAGGCTGTGGTGTTTCACTGTAGTGCAGGACCCAGCCCAGGTATGAGAGAGGACAGTAAGGGAAGTATGAGCTCATTATTGTCACCATTTAGTGAGATCAGGGTATTGTGCAAAAGATGTCATAACTTTTGCACAGGGATTTAAAAAAGAATGGGATGGGAGCAGCCTTTGAACTGTCATGGATAGGTGTTTCTGGCTTAAATATTCTTGCAAACTGGAAAGTGTTTGGGGGGCATAAATGCTTGTAAAAAAATAGAAGAAGATGTCCTAATTAAATAGTAAAATAGAGCAAAGACACACTATCTGGCTTTCCTGCTAATTGAAAAGCCTGCAACCCAGCTCGACCAGAGGAAATGAGTAAAGAAATTGGAGACTTCTTTTGGCTTATTGATGCTGTTTTGGTCAAGTCAAGAATTCAGCTGTTCTAAAATGATCAAAAGTTGTTTGGAGAAAAAGAGAATTTCCAAACAGGCCTCATTATCTGAAAAAAAGCTTAAAAATATCAATTAAGGTAGTGTAGTTTCTCTCTTGCCTGCTTTAGTCTGCAGAGATGAATCTGTGGGAGTGTCCTGCTTGCTTGCTCATTGCTCTTTTCAAAAGAGCAAGTAAAGTTTTGTCATAACAGACAAATCCCTTTTCATCTGCAAGGGAGAAGTTGTTTAATGATGAGGGGCAGAGCC
This sequence comes from Cettia cetti, assembly GCA_013401135.1. Classification (NCBI taxonomy): domain Eukaryota; kingdom Metazoa; phylum Chordata; class Aves; order Passeriformes; family Sylviidae; genus Cettia; species Cettia cetti. Next base: position 77,476 of record VZUI01048634.1, on the reverse strand, counting down.
CTGTGCATCCTAAAGGAGGCCAATGTGCATCACCAGGATTACAGTGAACAGAAAATGTCACAGTGGGTGAGTATCTGTCAGCCTCCTCTTTAAAAAGCATTCCTTGGAGGAATGGAAAGAAACTTTACATTACCTAAATGGGAGAAAACGTTTTTCTGTTTATATATATGATCACTAGGTATTTACATAAGAATAGAAAAAATAACAGGGTAATGTGATTACAAAGAAAATCATTCTTCTGATTTCACTTTTTAAAGTGTTGGTGCTTAGAAAGCTTTAATTAATAGCAAAATGTAAATGTAATGTGCAACTATGAGCTGATGTGATCAGTTGCTAATGCTCCAAGTGATTGTTTTTTTCCTCTTATGCTTTTTTCCCTGATTCTTACCTTCTTTCAACCGATTTTTGCAACTTCAGATGGCCTGGACAGTAAGTGCAGTGCACTCACTTGTTTGGGCAGCAGTCAGCACATGCAAAATCTCCAGCCCATGAATTATGTAAACTAAAGACCTCTAGACCCAGCTTGATTCTAATGATGAAGCTTTAGTTTGCAAAGTTTTAAATGAGCTCTGTGCTTGTGTTTGTGGTTTCATAACATTCACTGCAGAGTAACCCTACAGGGTAAGATGGAAACCTGTCACAACATGGGCAGTGCTTTTCAGCTGAACAAAGGGGCCTTTTCTGCAGGGTTCTGGCTGCAGCAGAAGTTTTATGTCTGCTCCAAACCTTAAAGATCATCTGCACAGGACAGGATTTTTTGGGGATGGGGAAGTTTTTCTTGGTTATTTTCATTGTTTTAGGAGGTGTGTTACTTTATTTCTGGTAAGAAGAGTCACTGGGGTAGGGTAAGGAAAAGATATTATGTGATTAATGTCTTTAAAAATATTAATGCTTTCAGTGCTAATTCTTTAATACACCTTTTTTTTTTTTTTAATAGTTCCTGTGAAAGCCAAAGACATCTTAGGTAGATGAGAAAAGTGCCCTCCTTACAGTTACAGCTGTGAGAAAAGTGACTCCCAAGTGCTTTCTCTGTTGATGCTTTTCACTTAGTGAAGAAGATTAAGAGCTGTTAATATATGAATATAGTTTTCATATACTCAGGATCACTGAAAATGTGAAATATTAGTGATAGCATTTTGTTCTAGAAAATACAGCCATGTGGCCATTAACATAGAAAAAGAATTAATCTTAAAAAAATAATTTAAAAGTAATCGAAGTTCTGTTTTTATTTAGCTTCATGTAAAGCTTTTGTATATATTGAAGTGTTATTTTCAGTACCTTTCCTACATTCCTAAGAAGAGTCACTTTTGATTTTAAAATGTAAAATTCACACATGTACTTGGAACTGCAGTTTTAAGAAAAATATCAGCTATCATGAGATGCATGATAAACCTGTACAAGTTGGCACTGGGGTACATCCTGGCTGCTAAATGTTGTAAATTGATTTTTGTTGTTGCTGGGTTTGATTTCTTGGTTTTCTGAAATAGATTTTCTGTTTCCTCTACATGTATTGGGGAAAACGGATCGATCTTATTGATATTATGCAGAAAAATATTTCATTAGGAAAAGCTTAGCCTCACACAAGCCAGGTGGAATTCCCCAAAGCTGGAATAACATGGATGCTTGCAGTAGTGATGGGGAATTCCTTTGCAGCTGATAGGGGAATGATTTACACAACTGCCTGGTGCTGCAGCAGTGCTCATTTCAGTGAGTGTTCACCATTCTGCTGGTTTTACTGGGCACAGGTGTCAGAAGCAGAGGGGAGGTTGCTGGGAAGGCACTGGGCAGGGCAGGTTTCACCATCAGCAGTTCTGTGATTTTTGGCCACTCTGGGTCGTGGGTGTCACCACAGCTCTGCTGGTCCAGCCTAAGGCTCTGCCACTCTGTCATCTCCAGCTGCAGCCCGTGCCCACAGCCTTCCCCACAATGTTCTTCCAGCCACCAGCATTCCCTGGATTCTGCTCTCCTTGAGCTCCATGTAGTTTCTTTGTGTTCATTAACCTCAAAAAGGATTTGTGTCCCTCAGCCTCCCTGCATGAGCCTTTTAGCACCCACAGCATCCTCTGACATTGCATTTCAGCACTTTGCCCCAGAGTGGAGAGAATGTGTTTGGAAATGGCATTGTCTTGTTAGTAAGCAAAAATTTGGGGAGGTTGGTGTGTTTTTAGCTGAGATTTTCTCTCCTGGTCATTGCTGGCAGACAAAGGTGTTTATTTTGTAAGAGGAAGAGGGAACTGAATGGCACCTGTATTATCCATCAGACCATAAATCTCCTGGCCATAGTTATGATACCTGTGGCCCTGCTTTGGCACTATTTTCAGTCTTGCTTCTGCTCCTCAGAAAAATGATTAAGAAACAATTTCCTGATCCCTTCAGTGAACACCCCCTGTCCCCAAAAAGGAGAGCACTCTGTGCAGTACAGTGTGTGATGTTTTAATAATGTATAAATCAAGCTGGACAGAAGCTGCCTGTCAGTTTTATTAACTTTGACCTTTTCTCCCATTATAAAGATGGTTTGGTAAATATTTAATGGCCCTTACAGGTTTTGACAGTTGGACCTGCATTCCTAAGAGCAAAGGTAGAAGAAATGAAGAAATACTTATAATTAATAAAAATAACTTAATCACTTGGAAGTCAGCCTTGAAGGACAAAAATTGTGGTTTAAAATCTATTTCTTTTTTATTCCTTTTGTAGTTTTTTGGTTGTTTTTTTTTTTTTTTTTTTTTTTTTAATGCCTGACCACTAAATGTCACTAGCTGTGAGGTTATGAAATGTTTTTAAGAGGTTACCTTTAAAATCCATCTCTGATTAGTACTGGTGATTGCCTCCATCCCTGAGCAAGCGTCCAGATAATGTTGTTTACCTGAAATACCTGTACAGGAAAATCAGTGAATGGTGTCACCAGCACAAAAAGATGCAGGAAGGAAAAGGAAAAGCATATTCCTGGAGTCAACTGGCTCTTCTGCCAGAGCTGTCTTTGCTTTTAATTCCCTGCATATTGCACTCCCTGCACATTCAGGTAGTGAAGATTGAAAACTAAGCCCCTGACACTGAAACATTGCCTTTCAAACGTGGACCCTCCATCGCTCTCATTGATTTTTTTTCATTTCAGAAAACTGTCGGAGAAAAACAAATTTGAGCAAAATCCATTGGTTGGGGCAATAAAATCCCCCCCTTCCCTGGTGGAGCACAGCTCTCTTCCCATTAGGAATGTGATGTGTCTTCATGTGCCATGGCTGAGCTCACCTGGCAAAGCAGCCAAGGGAACCAGGAGCCTGACAGAAATCCTGGATGTGCTGAGCAGTGACATCTGAGTCAAACTGGCTCAGGGGATCGCTTCCCTCCTGTCCACAGGTGTTTCTGAGTACATCATTCCAAGCTTTCCTTCCCTCCTTTTCACTCAGCCTCTGTAGAATGGCTTGGTCTAAGACCACTTTATTTTCTGAACATTTTTAAATCATACTCTACTGATCATAACCCATTTTTTTCTGTGCAGACCATGGGGTTAGAGGTGTTAACAGGTGAAACAATTCAGCTTTTTCAGACCAAATCTTTAGACAATGTAATGAACACGTAGATCCAGGTACTGGAATGATGCAGGAAATTGCATTTGTCTGGCTGGCACTGAATCTTCCTTCCCCTTCCAGTTCAAAAATGGGGAACTCAGAATGCAACTAAAGTGTTCAGAGGAGAACTTGTTGCACTTGGAGGTGGTTGTAGGGCAGGCAGAGCCCTGTAGCTGTTCTTAAATCTGAGAGCTGAGGGAATGCACTCAAAATCCTGCTGATTCATGTTGTGTCCTTCAGAAATTTGTCTTTTATTGGCAAGGAAAAGTTTTGAGGAGAAAGCTACTGAATGTGAATTGTTCTGCAGTGCTATGGAGATGTGCGAGCAGGTATTATAAAAGCAAGATTTTTCTTTACAGTGGTAGAAACTCCTTTGCAAGTGTTTTGTGGTTTTATGTTTAAGAAGAAAAAGATGATTGTTATTTCTAAAACAGTGGTTTATATTGTGAAAGGGTTGCATCTGTCTTTCTCTTATCTTCTTCCTAAAGTGAGAATGTTTAGTCCCTAGAGAGGAGAAACAGTCTCAAAAGCAAGCCCAAGTTTCAAGAGAGTTAGACTTGAGAATAAGTCCTTGATTCATCATTTTACTTGCCCTAATGCATAACTTGCTCCCCATACCCATTTCACAGCAGACTTTTTCCATGTGCTTTTGTCCCTATTGTCTTCCACCAAGCAATATATCTGAAATACCACACATTAACTTCCTGACTGGCTGTAATTTGAGTCAGGTGCCACAGGTAGCAGAGGTCTGACACAGACAGAGTACTGCAGTGGTGTGTATTTTAATATATATATGTTTTTTCTTATCCAGTTGCAGTACCATGCTGGGCTGGCATCTGGCCTTTTGAATCAGCAGTCTCTGAAACGTTCGGCCAACCAGATGGGAGTCTCTGCAAAGCGCAGACCCAAAGCCCAGCCAACAACTCTAGTCCTGCCTCCTCAGTAAGTAATGGAATATTTGGAAGAGTTTCCATGCTGGGGGGTGGAATATTTCTTATTAACTTATTGGTTTTTTGGTTTAATTTTCAATCATCATATTAAGCCACCTCGTGCTTGCGTTTTTGTTCCGTACACATTCTCTTTGTAGCAGGTCATTAAAAAACTTTTTGCAACACCAGCTTGTCATTGAGGAATGATGCTCACCTGATTGTTATGACTTGGAGCTTCAAGTAGGACTTTTCTGAAGGTCCTCAAAGACTGAAGCCAAAAAGTCTTTGGTGTGAGTACTTTCTCGGCAAACGTCTGTTCCGAGTCCATCTGTTCACCATATGTTAATTTTGCATCGGATCTAAACCTCTTTTACAGGTGACAAGCAATTATGAGGACACTCAGAAACTGTTTGAGGACAGAGAGTATCAACACTTTCAGCAGCCTGTGTGTAGCAATGCCAGAAACACAGAGATGTACACAACGAAGCTTATAAATTAATAAACCGCCTGAAATATATTTAGTTCCATGTAAGAAAATGATTATTATGTAGAAAATGAAGTGTTAAGCAATTGTTCACTGTGCTGAGCATCCTTGTAGTTTGTGGAAGCTGCCTGCTTTTCTTTACAAGAGTCACTGATATATAAACACTGTGCTACCAAAAAACTCCTGGTTGCAATAATAAAAGTCCTTGTTGTCACCAGATTTCACAGGTCAGTGTTGAGAGGGTGTTTTCTTAGAGGAAATGTGAAAAAAATCAGAGTCAATAGAGCTTTCCCCTTCTATGTTAACTTTAACATGCTGGTAATTCAAAAATCTATAAAATGCTCTATTGTTTGACCAATATATCAGACAAAGGAGAATGGTCTGAAAGGGGTTCCAGCAGTAGTGGGAAAACCAGAAGTTCTTTCTCTGAAATGTGATGGAATGGAGGTATCTTGTGACAAACTGGCTGGTTAGTTTTTCTTCTTTGTTGGGGTATCTGGAGCTTCAAATGAACTTCCTTCTCCAGGATGTCTGTAAACTGGAGTACTGTTATATCAATTAACACAGTGTTTTCAGGGATCTTAAAATTTATTTTGGAGGGTTTTGTTTTATTTCTTAATCATGCCATCTCTGGTTGATAAAAATACATATAAAGAGCTAACTTCTACTTTTGCATAGAAAAATCTGTTCCTTAACAGTTGCAGCTGCATAAATCTTAATGTGAGATTCCTAATATATATATTTTAAAGTATTATATGTCTTGTTATCTGTAGATTATTTTCCTTCAGTGGTGCATTTACCTAGGATCTGCAGATAGACTGAAATTTTAGTGTGGTTGCTAAACTTTAGGCAGTAGTTGAATTACGTTTCAGTATCTTATTACCACTTCCAGCATTATTCACAGGGAAAATGTGTTTCTGCTGAGCTGGCCCTTTATCTGTCATTGGTTTCCTCCTCTCTGGCTTCTCTTTGACCTCTCCATATTTGTTCTTATTTGTTACCTCTGTGTGTCTTAAGAGAATAATAGTGATATTAAGGCAAATCAAATACCTGTTGCACTCAATATCTTGTTTTTTCCACACAAGGCAGAAGCAGATTATGAAAAGACTTATGAAAATAGGCTTATGAGAAGTATTTTTTTTTTAAAAAAAGGTGTGACAAATGGTTTTTAATATCTTGATTTTGCTGTAGTTTCATGCAAATAGTGATGAATCATGCAGTGGGTTTTTTCCTTTCATTCTTTAAAAAATGCAAAAGAAGAAAACATCCAGATGCAAAACTACAGATCTCCTTGAAAGGGCATCCTAATATTCCCATGGCAATTCAAGGCTTTATTTTTTTTTTCCTTTCGCTTTATTAATTCATCAAGGGATAACTATTTCTTGATCTATTTTTGCTTTGATGTATGCTATTAAAATTAAGTTCAGTGACAAGTCATTGGGCTGAGTAACAATGAGTCAAGTGTTTATTAAATGTTGTTCAGAGCAACTATATTATCTAGAGCTTTTCTTAAACACAAGTAGTTGAAACCAGCTGTATGCCAAAATGTCATTTCAGGAGAGCAGGTTGGAGTGAATATCAACACTGCAGTAAATCCTTTCTGCCAGCAAAGGAATGCAGGAAACACTTGCTCAGGAGGTATCAGAGGTGATGATTTGGGCCAAGAATCTCCTAAAACCAATTTATTCTTATGCAGATTTTGCACATGGCTAGTTTGCTAGTAAACATGTCTATATTTGAGTTAAAGGTAGTATTAGAGGGCAGGTTACTATGTGTTTATTTATGGACCTGTTCCTTGAAGAAACTGCATGAGTAACTTTTGCTATTGCACTTCACATTCTCGATGGCAGTGGTGCGAGCTGAGCAATTTTCTTGTTCGTCCAGATCTTTCATCTGTGCTGCTGGGGTGAGACTTGGGTTGTATTCCACAAACTGAACAAACCCAAATGGTGTTTCTTCTCATAAAGATACAGCAGAAAAATCAAGTTTTGTTCAATTCACTGTTCACTTAAGCCTTTAGTCTCTATTCCTGCTCTGCTTTTGTTCTTTTCCCTCCAAAATCCTTTTTATTTTTTTGAAGAAACCAATCAAACAAAGCAAAGCCAAACCTGTCTTGGATGCTAGGCCGTTTCTTCCTATTTTATGCACACAGAAGGAGCTGGAGAAAGGGTTTTGCTGATGGCAAAAATGATTCTTGGTGGGTCCTCACCACTTTTCCTCCCCAACCTTAGGCTGTTTTCTGATGTGCTCTGGTTTGGAGGTGAGAACCTCTAGTTCTTCACTGGTAAATATCTGAAACAGAGCAGCAGTTTGGAATCCAAAAGATGGTTTTGAATATGGAAGTTCTCTGCCCTATGCAACAGCTCTGAGGAAAATCTGCATTTTCTCCCTGTTTGTTATTTGAGGAGTTCTAAGGGTGCTGAGCAGTTTCGATGAGAGGCCTTTTGGCGTTCGGTTTTGCTTTTCAGTATTGGTTTTCCCTGGCTCTGAAAGTGCAGAAAGAAGGCTGGATTGATGTGTGTCTCATTCCCAGCCAAATGATCTGTGTGAGAAAATGACTAACTGCTGGCTGCTTTCTCTGCCTGCTTTGTCCCTCCTTCTGTCTTCTATTAACAAGACATCTCCCTGTACGTGCTAATGGATGCGTTCCCTCACATGCCTCTCATCTGGCTGCGGGTTCCTTCCTTCTGTTAAGGAATCTCAAGGCAGTGTTTGCTGAAGTACTGAGAGCTGTCAGCTCCTCTGAGTGCCTGGGGAAGTGCAGCCCTGCTGAAAACCAGGGTGGCTGCTCCTGCTTGGGAATCAATAAATAAAGACAATAAGAAATGATGGCGCAGCTTTTCTTTTCCTCTTGAAACGTAGTAATTGGCGCAGTTAATTAATCTTGTGTTATTTTGCTTGGCACCACATGTCAAAAGCAAATTTGCAGTTGTGAAGTTGTCTCTAAGACCCTGAGGGAGCAGAATTCTCTTGGGGAGTGCTGAGAGCAGGGAGCCCACAAGGTAATTCCTGCTGCTGGACAGCCCTGCTGGGATCCCAGGGAATCTGGTGTGTCACTGTCCAGCTGGAAAACAACAGCAGTGAGCCACTGTGAACTGGAGGAAGAAGGAAAGAGGAAGCCTAGGATGCTCTCTCTATTCTTGCAGTGAAATTGAGTGGCACACACAAAAGTCAGTCAGTTTTAATGGGGAGTTTTAGGGGTCTCAGTTGGAAACCCCGTGATTTTGATAGCTCTGCTGTGTGGGGCTTTCTCAGTGCTCCCAGATTAATCGTCTGTCTTCTCTGTCTGGAAGAAAATTGCCAGAACAAAAACTTCATCACCGCACAAGGTACTGAGACTCTTGCCCTTTATGGTGCCTTTTAGGGTCATTTGTTGTCACTTTGTGGTTTTGGAGAAATAAGCAGAGTATAAACAATAAACAAGTGGAAGTCTTGTTCTTGTTTGACAACTTCAGGCTCAATGAAGAGAGGAGTTTGAGTAAGAGAGAGTCCAGTTTCTTTGTTTTAAGGCTCTTCAACTTGTCTTGTAGATCTCTTGTGGTCTGATGTATGCCCTAACTTGACAGCGAAAATACTGTAATAGATTGAGTAAAAATCTCTGTAAATTTGTACTCTATTGCTAGGAGCACACCAGCAAAATTACTTTTTTTTTTTTTTTTTAATAAAGGAAAAGACAGTGCTGCCTATGATACTGTTCTAGATGAATGAGAAAAAAAAAATCTGTGGAGATAACTTTTCTTTTAGGAGATAACAAGGACTTGAGGATATAGGGACTCTGGATGGCCACTTTGTTTCTATCATTGTTCTGGGTGAGATGGAGGAGGTCTCTGATCTGCTCTCTACACGTCAGAATTCATCTGGATGATTCTTCTGGAAAAGAAGGTTATGTTCAAAAGAAAATTATACTTTCTGCATCCTTTGGAACTGCATTAGCTAAAGATGCTCCATAGTGAGTTGATTTTGTAAAAAGTTCATTTCCTGGCTCAGCAGGTATTTATTCATCTGGATTTGGAACAGAACTGTTCAGCTGTCCCAAAATCTGTGTTTATTGGAGCTTGATTCAATAGCAGCATAGTCAAAGTATCATTTTGTCATAACATTAATGTCTTATCTGTTTAATAGTTCTGTCATATAATTAGTACTGTCAGGTTCTATTGGCTTTGGTCAAGAGCTTTCTTCAGGATACTCAAATTGACTTTTAAGGAAGGATTTAGTATTAAATAAAAACTTGCTGGTTTTAACAGCTTTATATATACACACCCAGTCATCAGATGTGCCAGAATAAATTCTTCGGAACTTAACTTGTATAATTTATCATTTTTGCATCAAGGAAAAATCTTGAGCCCTTTGCCAAGAGTTTTTTGGAGGAAAACGTTTTTTCAGCATTTTGTTTTATAAACAGCATTTAATTGCTTCCTAAGTTCAGGGATTTTCAGTATGTAAGAATGAGGCAGGTTTTTTCTGAAGGTAATAACAGAACAGGCTTAAACCAATAAATGTTGGTAAGTTTTGTAATTTTTAAGAAAACCTGTTTAAATTATGCTATGTTAGTGTTTCCAGCCCAAATTCCATGATGAATCTGATTCAGTTCAGTGTGACACCAGGGGTAGGGGTGGGGTTGTTTAACATCCAGTGCTGTTGTTGCAATAATTCAGTATCAGAAGCTGGACTCCAACCTTTGGGCCTCCTCCTGGAGTATTCAAGAGAAGAAGAGTGAAGTGTGTGGCTGTATTTTGTTTTGAGAAAAGTCATCAGAAGTTCGTTGTGCAATTCTGAAATTCTTCTTTGCCTGTAACTGGCAAAGCTGCATTAAGTATCAATATTCATTAAATACCATGGAGATGATAATGTAATAAAGCAATAATCCTCAGGCCTACATCTGTACTTCTCTCCAGAAGAGCTGAGGTTGAGAATATAATTAAAGATTAAAACTCTGTTTGCATTCTGGAACATGGAGATATCTTTTTGTACATGATAGGGAATTGTATTAATAAGGAAGAGATCAGTTTCCAATAACTTTCAAGACTGGGAGCTCATTTCATATCCCTGTTCATGTTTAAGTTTCTCACAGAATTCTTTAGCTTGATTTTAGCAAGACAGTGCAACAGGAACTGTAAAAGAACGTGTTGCTGAAACATGTGACCCTTTTGCTCCACAAATTAATCCCCTTTTATATGAAAGAAAAAGAGATTAAAAATTAGTTCTTTATATTGTAAGACAGTAATATTTACAGGAATAAGTTTAATTACTTTGCAGCCATGTACCGTGTCAATCGAACATTAATTTTAGTATTTGATGTCTTGTGCACAGTTTGGATCACATCATTGTGTTGTTTTCTTTTTATTTTTAGATTTAAATGGTTGGGCTCCTATTGCAGACCTCTTTTGTGAAGCTGTTTTGGTGGGAGTTACAGTGTGTTGCCATTTACCCCTGACTGCCATACTGATGTCAGTGTGTTCAGGGCTTGTGGAGCCAGGACTCTGGGATCCCAAAACTGGGGAAACATCTCCCTTGACTGAAGCCACCCATGTAATAAATTATGAGGGACAGTTCCAAGGTCATGGCATATCATTAACCTGTCTTGGACTGAGTTTTCCAAGGGAACAGCCCTTGGGTGGGTGTTGCACTATCCTTTCTGGATTTCACATGTGACACAAGTGATTTACCCAGTTCTTGTCATTTGGAAGAGTGATGATTCTAAGCTTTTAAAGACAGATATTTTTTGTTCCCAGTTGCTCATGTCAGCAGCAGGACAAATGTTCCAGAGCTCTGTGACTGACTGTTGCTTTGTCCTTCTGCTTTGGGTGTGTTTTGTTTAAATGTGGTGTGGGGGGGAAACAGTCTGCAATTAAATGTAATGGCAGTCTGTCTCAGTTTTATGGTATATTTACTGTTGAACACTCATATAATCTAACTGGAGAAAAAAACTCCACAGTACAGTTTTGATTCATGAAGGGCTTTTTTAGGCAGCTCCAGTGAGATCAAATCCAATAACATACCAGGGGTATAATAGTGGTCATCTCACCACTTGTAGCCAAAAGAACATTACCAAATTCTGCTCCAAAAAAGAGAGAAGGGGATAATCCAGTTGAAATTTTATTTCAGTGTAACAAGTAAATTTTAGAATAGGTGCTCTTAAATAGTTTGATGTCTCTGTTTTGTTTTCAGTGCTGTTCCCTTGGGTTATTATCATGTTAACTTTGGGACTTTACAGGTGCTTTGTAACCTGTGTAGATACCAAAAATACAGAACATGGGCTTTGCAGCTCTGTGCATCTTTAGAAAAAATTCTTTTAAACATTTTAATCTTGATTTAATCTTCTAATATGTTGATATATTTGACAGCAGGGTTTTCTGCAGTAATCTTCTTTGTTTTGTTATGCCAAATCAATGATTTTTTTTTTTTGGCTGTAGTTATATGCTGATTTTAATTTCATTTCATTAAGTACTATGCAGCTGTATATTTTCTTACAAAGTAATTACAAAAAACCAGCAGGCATCGATCAACACAGATTGTCCAAAGGAAATGCTTTGACTAAAACTAAATGTTCCTTATGATATTCATTAACAGGAGAATAATTTCTATCCATACAATACAAAAGGATCTTGGATGTTGCTTAATCTATAGTAAATTACTGAAATATGCATTAAAGAATCACAGAATGGTTTGGGTTGGGAGGGACCTTCAAGCTCATCCCATTCCAGCCCCTGGCCTTGGACAACTCCAGGGATCCAGGGGCAGCCACAGCTCTGGGCAGGAAACACTGGTTAGGAGGTAAAACTTCACAGTGTATTTTAACATGGAGAAAGAATCTATTTATTCACTTTTCAACAGCTCTTACAACCAAGTACTGTGGAAAGAAAGTGCATGCAATTAAGATTGCCCAATTTCTTTACTGTGTATGGAGCTTTTTTTACAAGTATGTTGTGAGCCACTGTGGACTGATGTGATGAGCTCTGTGCACGTGCCTGTCATGGAGACATGAGCCAAAAAGCACCTGGGGCTGGTGGCTGTTGATATTTTTGTTGTCATATTCCACAAATAATCCCCCAAACAGGATTGTTGTGAGTGTGATGTGGAGCCCTGTGTGACCGAGCACAGCGATTTGAAATCATTCCCGTCTACTTTGGGGAAGATTAACTGGGACACTGTGTTGGGGAAGTGAAAAAGATGAATCTTTTTGGAGACTCTGGGCCATGTTGATCTGCTGTTTCCAAAATGTGCACAGATCCAGAGCAGCAGACCCTTAGTGAGTTTAGAATTACTGGGGACCACAGCTCTGTTGTAAAAGAGCAAATTTCTGACTCTTTTGATGTATGTTTGCCTTAAAGGTAATGTTTGTGTGAGAGCCGTGCCATTAAAAGGTGGCAATTAATTAGAAGTTGTTCCACAGTCCCAACCATTAGAAGATGCCCTGGCAGCATTTAGAGCAGAACATTAATATTGCACTGTAGGGAATCCCTGTACTTCCAGTAAAAAAGAAAGTCAAGGATGAAGATTTTAATGTGTAATTAAAGACTGCAAATACTAGTTTAACTGCTTGTTTCTGTGTCAAAAAAAAAGTTAAAAAGAACACAAACTATGTGTGGTTGAACTAATTAAGACAGTGAAGAACAAGCTAGATAAGAGAGGAAATTTGTATAAACCTAATAATGATATCAAAGCTTTTGCTAAAGCTGTGATTTTATAATAAGATTGCTTTAAACCCCCCCATTCCCTTTTTTTTTTTTTAGCTTTGCAATTTGAGGGATGGGGATTCGAGGCTGCTTTACTGCAGCAGACAATCAATCTGAAAAGAATAAATTAAAACTGCCTCTTGCCAAATTCAAAAATGCATTACAGCAAGTGTTTCCATCTGCATTGGTTGTATATTCCCTTGTCAGAGATGAGGGGCAAGAAGAGCAGAGCTGGAATAAGGTGGAATGAGAAGATTTTTATATTTTGGTGGCTTAGGCAGACCAGCTTTATTGTATAATTGTGTTGTGTAATGTGATATAAGCCCATTGTGAATGTATTAATTAATTACTTTATTTCTGTATCTCTACAAAGTAACCTTTGTCTATTTGAGAGGAAAACTAAACAGCTACACTGAGAGGGGGGATAAAAGTGCTTTCAAATGGGAGCCCTGTAGCCTTGAGAAGGAAGCTCTAGGTGTGTATCACAGTAAAAAACTGCAAAAAATGCAAATCTTACCTGGAAATAAAGACAATTAAAGCCCCCTGTAGTTTCAGCAGTAACTCTAGAAAGGGTGAAGTTTTCCCAGGTGATGAGCTGCACCATGGAGGTGTCCTGGGGGCTCAGGGGGCTGTTCCCATCCCTGGGGACTGTGGTGGTGCCAGGCTCTGGCTGTGCTCCTGACCACACGCAGGGTCTGAGAGGATGCCTGACTGTCCTTTCTAACTGCAGAGGAGAACTGCTTTACTCTGCTTTCTTTACTTACTGTTAAAAATAACTGGTATTACTTTTTAATTTCACTTTAGGGCATTCTCTGGGTATTCGTGTGTTTACAAGGAACCCTATGGATGGGTTAAATGAAAAAAAGCTTGGGGTAGCAAATTCCAGCTGATGACTTCATAGTTTTCGCCTCTAAATATAATCTTCACTTAAAATGTTTTGAAGTATTTTAGTATACTTATTTTCTAGTCCCATTTTCCCAACACACAGTGGGAAAAATAAATAAAATGGAACCATTAGAAGTTTCAGTGGGTGAAGTGACTCAGTTTTCATCTCTTTATAGATGCTGCTCTACTGTTATTTCCATTCTTGATGGGTTAATTTTGGAAGGCACTTGCTCTATGCTGTGTAGGGTTTACCTACACAGGAGTAACACCATCCTTTCAATTTCATTGATGTTACTCAGCAGTATGTGTATGTTATTGTGAAAATAAGTGTATTAATAGTGTGATGCACATTGCTAATTGACATAGATACATTCACCTCATTATTTGTGTATTTATCTGGTTCTTACCTTTGCACAGGGAATAAAGACCAGACAGGGAAGACCTTGTTAATATTGGAGACTTGGGTTTGGCTTTTTTCTGTGGCTGCACACCGTGTCTTTTATTGTCTGTGAGTCATGGCCAGGGGAATCCTGTAGTAAACCCTCTAATTTTAGCAACCAAAAACACCTCCATGCAGCAAGTTTTGCATTGGAATTAAATTTATGCTTTAGTGTTGCTCACGATTGTTCTTTGAAACTCAGTTTTGGGAAAGAAAGTAAGAGTTTGGCACAGAGTTAGTGGTAAAGTAGTGAATCATTTATTTAATGTTTGCTGAGCTTACCTGGAATGAAATGAAATAAAGATTGTATTCTGTGTATGATCATTATGCTCCACTGTTGCCTGTAATACTTTTACTCCATCCCTCACAAAATGTGATTGTGGAATCGTGTTCTGCCTTTTCATTCTGTGCCATGTGTGTTTGAAAGCACTTAAAGATACAGAGACCCTTAAACAAGTTCTTGCAGAGAAAATTACTGTTTTGTTGAGTTGTTCCGTGCCTCAGTTTCCCCATGGGAACGGTGAGAATTTTATCATCTGGAAGCTGTGCAGGAATGCTGGGAGTGAATGGAAGGCATTAACCACAAAGCAGATGCCATCATCCAGGGAAAGAGTCTGGATTTTACCTTTTTTGGTTTTTCAAGACCAGGTAATATTTTTAAAAACCCCGAGTCTGGGAATGACATGTTGTGAGGAATGAAAAAATGAGCAGATAATTCCTGCTTGCAAGGCCTGATAGGAAGCTCTCAGTATCCACTGCCAGCATTTGTTGTGAGAAATGAGTGGTGATGTATTATCCTGTATCCTTTGTGTTCTTGCCTTTAGGTGCTCATTTCAGTGATGGAAGACAAAGTGCCAACACATGAAATAATTCCACACAAGCCTGGCTGGAGCCTGTCAGTCTGTGTCAAACTGCCTAAACTTCTGTGGCCTCTAAATTGTTGAACTCTTTTGCTGATTGTTGTATTCAGTGTTTGGTATTAAAATCAAATGTGCTCTAGGAGTGGCAAAAAATACCCTACAGTTTTGATGTGTTTTAACTCAGAATGTAATATCTGTGTCCAAAATAGCCCAGTAAAGCTGAACTCCCCTGAAGCCAAAACCCAGGCTTTTCTACTTTCCTATTTTACATGCAAAAGCTTCTTTCATTTTGGCTTCTGCATTTTGACAGTTGCTCAGCAGAGATGATGCCTTTGCTCATGACAGATTTGTGTGTGCAGTGTAGACAGGTCTTGAAAAGAGCTGAGAGCCCACTTGTGAACCCTGGAGAAGGACGGTTTGAGGGCGGTGGCTGATGGAAGAAGAAAATAGATATTTTTGAAGAAACTACATTAAGTAATAATGTAGATTATAGTAGCCTGCTTAAAAATCCCACAGTGAGAAGCTGAGTTAATTGAAAGGAGTGCTACAAGGAGGAGTGCTTGGCATTTAAAGTAATAGTTGCATGATTTTTTTTTTTTTAAGTCTGCAGTTTGGCTTAAAAGCAGTTTCTATGTTGGTGCTTCCATGATCTTTTCTAGTTTGAAAGTTGCTCTTCATTTACACAAAAGGTTACTTCTTCAACAACCTGATTTTACAGCATAGTAGATGATAAGCAAATGTAATGCTTTCTAATCTTAGGTATTCCTAAGGAAGTGAAATGGATTTCTTGACATGACAGAGCAATGGTGGCTCTTGTATCCCTCTTGTAAAATGAGCTTGTGGACAGAAAATGCCAGGTAGAACTATTTTAACGTGTGATTATGCTTTTACAATGAAAATTTATTTTCAGAGCAAAGATAGCAACTTTAACACCACAGACAGAAAATCAATTATAATTTTTGCTACTACAACTAAAATATTATCTGCTGCTACTAATTTCTTTTTGTTGTTTCACAATTGCAGTCTTCCCTCAGTTTTTTTATTAAGTCATCAATGGGGATAAAGATTGTGATATTGAAGCCTGAGTGTTGTAATATCCTTCTTTCTGTCCTGCTCTTTTGCATCTCTCAGCAGTGCCATGATTGAATCATCTGTTTCTGTGCTGATATGTATTAATGCCAGTTAATTCTTGGTGTCTTAGGCATCAGCCTCCACCAAAAATCTCTTTAGCGCCAGTGAACAGTTTGCTTTTGCATTAATTGCTTTGTTAAAGTGTCAGGAAATAAATACTGGATCTTAAAGTTCTGCATTTTGCAAATCTCTCAAACACCTTCTGTTGAAATTCTCAAGATATCTTAAAATGCTGGTGGGAAGAAGGTACTCAGGGAACCTGGTTATTTGATGGTCCTTGGATTTTCAGATTGTTTCAAATCTTAGATATTCCTTATCTCTTAACCTGCTCTGGTTTGTTTTGGAGAGTTTCAAGGATGAAGTTGTTTTCTCTCACAGAAGGTCTCTCACAGTTGACTCCTATTGTTTTCAGATCCTAAATAAATAGTTCATTTTCATCTCTTGAGTATGCAGGAGAGTATGTACTGAGAAAAGTTCAGCTCTGAGTGAGCAGAGCCTCTCCAGGTGTCAGGGAGCACTAACTACTATAAGACTGGGTAATGTTTGTACACACATCTACTTTGGGGGTTTTTTTTAAACCCTTAAAAAGAATGAAGTGAGAGATTTGTTTTGTTTCCCGTGTTTGTTTGGGGTTTTTTTGCTTTTGCTGATTTCTCACCACTTGACTCATCTGGTGGCATAGAGTGCAGGACGCCAGTCAGAGCAGGGAAGTTCTCAGTGGTAGATATCATTTAATGTGTTCTGTTCTCATTTAAGCTTTCTCTTCCAGCCTTCCCATCATCGTTTTCAGGGTTGTGCAATGTTTGTCTCATTGTGTCTTTTGCCAAATTGCCAAAGGAGGCAAATATTTTGTCTTCTTTTTTTAAAAATGCCTATGAACTGCTCTTAAGAATGGGGGCCATTAGATGAATGCCAGTGTAGTTTACATTTCGAATCTACAGGAAACCTGATGATTGCAGTTGGGCAAAAAAGTGAAAATAATTAAATGGTGAAAGAAAAATCAAATACAGAAATGCCCTGAAATACAGAAATCCGTGCACTGAGTAGTAAATGCAAAGTGAGCATGGATGGGGAGCTCCCTTAAAGCATCTGTAAATTCACTGATGTCTGGGAGTGTAACTGCAGGAAGATCTGTGGAGCCAATAGCTACCATTGGGTAATATTTTATCTCTTTCTGTAGGGCATCAGTTTCAACTGGTTGACTCACAGTAGCTGTGTGGGAGCTAATTAATCATATAATTTGCTGTCATGTTACTGGGTGAACCTGTATCCTGGTAGCAGCATGAATTTGAGATAATGGTTTCCTAATGACTGAAGCAGCCCTAATAGCCCTGGCCCTCTTGCTTGACTTCAACATTCCTCTGGTGGCTTTTAGAAAAATCTTTGATTTGAGGTTACTTTTAATGAACATTCTGTCTGCTCATACAGGTAGCTTGCAGCTCTGTGGATCAATACAGCTGAGCCCCTTTCTCTTCTTTATCCATTATATTTTGAATTAAAACAGCATATTAACAACAATGCATTGATATATAATATACATGTATTCAATATCAATCTGTTCTGCAGGTTTTACTCCCTGATGAAGAAAATTTGGGTTGTTTTGTTGGATTTTTCTAATTTTTAGTTGGGTGTGGGTTTTCAGACCTTTTCCTAGGAAATTATAGAGCTTTGTATTGGGTGGAGTGCTTCAGCAGGTTTGCCCAGAGAGTTTTTAATCAGAAAATTATTGAATTCTTTCACAAGAAACCATTAAGCTTGGACACTGTAACTGTGTAATGTAAACAGCTACCTCAAGAAAAGGAAAAATAGAAGCAGGGAGTTTAAAACAGAAAGAAAACAAAAGTAACCTTGCCTTAAAAGACACTGTCATTTATCTCCATATTTAAAATTTTGTGTGTGTGCAGGGAATGTCTTTAGTCAGTGTAAAAATCTAATTAAATCTTCTCATGGCAGCGATTCAGAGCTGACCCTCTCTTCATTGGAGCATCTTATTAGAATAATAAACCACTCCCTGCTGAGAGCCCCTGGCATTGACAGACAGGCCAGACACTGGTGCTGCTGATCAGAAAGGGTTCAGCAGGCTCGTGTTGTCTGCAGGGTCTGCAAGAAATGTTTTATTGGCCCTTCTCTAGCAGCACTCTGGAGATGTTTGGCAGAGTATAAACCCTGGCTTTTGACCAAGTGCAGACCCAGGGACAGGTGGATTATTTTGTACCACTCAGTCACGTTACAGTGGACAGGCTTTATTTTTTGTTTGTTTTTAAATGAAGGACTGAATGCATAGACTGTCCTTGTCTATTTTTCTTTTTTTCATCTGTATCTATTTATTATTAGAAATTATCTGACAACTTGGAATTTCATTACTTTGAATGGCCAGCTTGACATACCTAAAGGAATTTGCTCTTCACAAGTTTTGAGCTTGATATTCATGAAGAAATGTATTTAGGAACTAAGCTGGGCAGTGTTATTGACAATATTTGGAAGATCTTCATTCCTTGGATTGCACTTGGGCACTTTTCCCTCTTAGTCTGCCTACATAAACAGAATCATATTATTTTTTAGTAGGCTGAGGTTTTCTCCCAGCTTGCACCAGACATGGTAGTTTTGCAGGGCTTATTCTACTTTAGATATCTTTGGTATTAATGCTGTCTTAAGTTTTATTTTTTCAGGGAAGCTCTGCAGGTGATGTCAAGGGATGCAGGTACAGGACTACACTTCTGAATTTCTGTATTTCTTATTCTGGTACTTGGCTTTAGTCCAGCTCTCAGCCCCATGAAAGACTTTAAACTTCAGCTCAGAGGCTCCAACATTTCAAAAGCCACAGTGAACTTAAAACCTGTGTGATCTCTGCTGGGGGCTGCACATGATCCTTGTGTGAGTGGAAATAACAAATGAGGGGGAATCTGATTGCAGGAGTGGGGAACAGGCCAGAAAGGTGCAGTGAGTTTCTTCTGTCACTCTCCTGCCATGTCTGGACTGTGTTCACCAAGCCCAGGAGTCACAGCCATGATGAGCCCTTTCCTTTAACCACCTTTCTTGCTCAAGGAGAGAGTTTTTCTCAGAGAATTTCCTCAAGGGAATTCGCTCTCCTCCCCCATGTTGACTTTCAGCGGAAGCCACGCAATTAATTTCCATAAGCCCTGCAAAAAAATCTCAACCTAAGGAACAGCTTGTCATGCTGGAGGAAGAAGTGATGAAAGCATATTTTTTATAAAGTAGTGTTTTGAAGGGCTTCTCTCTCCTAAATGTTTGTGCTGGGAGAGTCTTGAGTTTATAAATGCCTAATTGTACTTGTTATCTCCAGTTTTTCTACTGAAGTGTGAAGATGACCTTGAAGGAGTCTTTTGATAAACCTCTGAATTGTAAGATAGATTTTTTATCTCTGTAGTATCACAGGCAGATCGAAGTACTTGGTCAGAGCATAATTCTGAAGAGCTAAGAACCAGTACTAATTATGAAATTCCCTCAAGAAAATTTAAAGTAAGTGATCACAAAAGTTGAAATGGGTAAAAAGCCTGCATAATAAATTGCAGTGGGCTGTACAACATTTATATCTCATCTTTTCTGCTTTTTTTCTTCACCTTTACTTCCCTCTTAATGACAGAAGAACAAATTGATCTAATGACAGAAGAACAAATTGATCAGCCTTTAAGGATGATAACAAGTATCCTAAGTACCCTTAGAACTAGTGATATTAAGACTTGCCTGTTTCTACCACAATTCATAATTTTAACAAAGCTCTAGACCTTGAAGTGAGTGATTTTTTTTGGAGTGACTGTTTGAAGTCTATTGATGAGGCTTAAAATTTGAGTCTTCACTTGCTAATTCTGTGTATTTTTAGTCCTGCCTATAAAATGGTCTGCTCTGCTCTCCTGTTTTGATATATTAGCTGTTCTCCAGAGGGTTAGATCCATAATCCTCCCTTCCTCCCAGCCTCTGGAGTTTGTGATACCTTCACTAAGTTCTGGGAGTTGATGTGCCTAAGGGAAGTGATCACTAAGAACTTGTTCTGCCAGCAATGCCTGTCATGACCAAGCCCAGTGTATGAAAAGGTCTAACTGGGCACATCATCCTGTGTTTCCTGTTCATCAGTCACTGCACCCAAAGGGAAAATCTTGCTGCTTCCCATAAGTATAGAATAAATAATAGGTATCATGCATCATCTGTTGCTGTTCATAAAAGGAGGTAAGTACTGTAATTTCTGCTCCGTTGAGGGAGAAATAAAGCACAAAGAAAGAGAGTGAGAAGGCTTTGCTGTTGTAGTAAATCTTCAATAGCAGAGCTGAAAATAACCTGTTATAAAATAGTGAATTCTAGCTTGAGAAGGCTGAACTCCAGTTCAGTGACAGTGTGGAGTAATGCATGGTGTCAGGGTCCCATCAGGTGGTCAGTGCACTCAGTGGGGCCTTTCCCAGGTGGGAGACAGCCACACTCCCTTCCCTTGGGGGTCTAGGTGGGCAAGAAACCATCCCAGCCCATCACATTTCCTCAAAGCAAGACTCAACTCCATGCCTTCCTTTGAAGCCTTTGTCAAAGCACCTGCTGGTGTTTACTGAGATCAGCATCAGCTTAACCCCCTGTCCCTCCTGGAGTGCAGGAGAGGGGGCTTCACCTCCCAGCACTGACCCAGCAACCCCAGATGAACCCCGAGAGGCTGAGGGGCATTATCCAGCTTTGGAACACCCTGAGGGACAGCTCTGTGTGTGTGCAAACGCTGGGAGGTTTTTTTAAAGGACTCTGGTTTCTCCTGAGGAATTCTGACACAGCTCTGCTGTATGGAAATGTGTGTGCACATGTAAATTTAAATTTAGGCTGATGTTTGGGGAATAAACTGCTTGAAAAGTTAGGAATAATGCAAGAACCACCTTTGTACATAAACATTAATGTAATAATTCTGATTCTTACCCAGGGCCCTGAAAATGACTCCTGTTAGCATTTATTGCTAATAATAAAAAAAATCATTATTGTTGTGGTGCAACAGCATGTTTCATGAAGTAGAAATATGAACAATGCATTTGTGCTGTGGAGTTCTAGTTCTGATATTATTTTACCGCTGATGCTGAATGGTTAAGGGAGAGCTGGTTTTCCTCTCAAGGTGTGTATAAAGGAGTTAATGCTTTTCTTTTTCATAAAGCACAGACCAGTGCAGGCTCAGGCAGGATCCTGGTGATGACTGTAAAGTAGATACATGCTTGTTTTGTTAACCAGTTTTCACACATTCTAATATCCATATTCCTCTCATGATTATTGCTGTGAATTAAAGGCATTTTGAAGAGCATTCCACATAAGTACAAAGAAAGCTATTTCAATACTACACTAAAATAGCCCTGGGAATTGGACTGCAAGGTCTATTTGTAACCTAAAGTTTTCCTTATTAAAGTTATGCTTTTTAAGGTGGTGCACTGGAATTCAGTCTTGTGAACAGATGTCTTTTTGCTCTGTCTTAAAAAGCAAAGTATGCACTGGCAACGTGTGTTTTCAGAGTGTGTTACAGAGCTGTTGTTCATATTTAATGTAAATGTGCAGATGTCCAGAGACTGTTTGATTCAGCAGCAGGTTTGCTTTCCAGAAGCTTTCAGCAGGAGAACCTTTTTTCATTTGTGCCATCACTGTCAGCTCAGACCTTTGAGGACATTCCAGGCAGGTCTGCATCACATCACTTAGCAGTGGGTTCACGGTGGCACTGAAGAATTCTGAATTGTGTTTGCTGTATAAACAATGCCGCTTAAGTAACAACATTTTACCATAAACCAATATTTTATTGTTGTAATAGAATGACCCCAGTGTGCAGCATTCCTGGCCCATGATGTGTAGTGCCAGCAGGAATTGTACTGGCACACTGTGTGTGCAGCCACACAGGGAGTTGAATCATGAAACTGGTTTAGAGTTAAACTAATACTGCCTCTTTTTTTCAAGCCAGCTCAGTTCTGAGCTCCAGCTCCCCCAGCACAGCACAGCTGAGGGGGCTGAATGCTGTGCAGGAGGGGATGTGTCAGTGCCTTATGTCACTATTGCTGCTGAAGCCTGAAAATTGTTGAATCACAGCCTCAGGTTTCTAAATGTCTTTGTAAATCCAACCCTTAAACACTCTGTCTTGGCTTCTGGAGAACTGTCCAAATGATTCCACATGTGTCCTTAAGTGCTGTACCAGGTTTGGCCTTTTGTGAGTGAGAAGTGCAGATGGTGAGTGTTTGATACAGCTCTGTGTGCATATGCTTTTGCAGCAGACCACCCTGTGTTTATATGTAAACACTGCTAGACTATTTAGGCACATAACTTCATCTTTTGCATCCACTCAGTAATAAAGCATAATTTTTCTATGACCGAAATAACATCCATAGCAAAGTTGAAAACAAGAGAATTTGTAAGAATCAATGGAAGTCTGCCTTCTCTCAGGTTTGGATCTTTCAGTGCTTCCACTCCTCTGAAGGTGGAGTGAAGTTGGGCAAAAATTTTAGCAAATTTGTTCCTTAGGACCTTTGTTCAAGGTGTCAAATCAATTCCTTGCAGCTCACACATCCTGGTTTCTTCCCACACCTGTGGATTCGTATGCCATGACTCTCCAGTGCTGCCAAGACTCTCTGCTGCTCCAGTGCTCACAACTCAGATTTGCTCCTCCTGCCCTCACCTCACCTCCTGTTAGTTAGAAGTCAGTTAGTTATTTGAAAGAACATTTTTGCTCTCTGACATGTCGTGAATAAAGATTTTACAGCAGGAGCAGCAGAGACCAAGTCAATGTGCAGATGAGAAGGGAAGAGAAGGATGAGCCAAGAGGATCCTGGCTGGAATCTTCCACCACAAGAAACTTGGAAATTGGGTGAGAAGAGAGAGGAAACTGCTGAAGCATTTTGTTCAGAAGGGACAAGAGGATGATGTTAACAGCTATATGAGAAAACAGCCTGGCAAGGAAACTCAGAGCTGGAGAAGTTGCTCAAAACAAGAGAGTTTAGTACCGGAGCCAGGAAACCGTGAGAAAGCGTGAGCGTTTTATAGAGGTTCTGCAGAAGCGAAAAGCAAGAGCCTGTGTTAATAAAAAAAAACAAAAAAAAAACCCAACACAACAACAACAGAACCTGTGGAATTTGGGAGAGGAGGCAGAGACTTCCAGGATTATTGTACAGATGTCAGGGATGGTGCCAGCTGTCTAATTTAGTCTTGAGACGTGAAGTGGCTTTCTCAGCGTGAGTGGTGTTGAATTTCTTTTCACGCTCTTCATTGCCTATCCAAGCAGGAAGTGTCATCTCACCAAAGCTGGCAGAGGTCACTGTTTTAATAACTATTGTTAATTGATGCTTCTGAAAAGCCTTCTATCAACTTGAATTTGCTACCTGCAGAGACTTGCCTAGCAGGTAGCTGAATCAAATTAAAACTTAAATTCTGTGATGAATAAATCACCCTAGAACTGTGATTACCTTGTATGTGTTAAAATACACTGTTTCTCTAATCAGCCTGCCTGAAAATTATTAAATCTCTCTGTAAGTCTATAATATTTTAAATTCTGCTGCTGCTCAAATCTTTAAGTTGTATTTTGAGTCTTGGTTCTGGCAAAAATAGCTGTTCCATAGGTCTTGGAATGAGTGCAGGCAAACGCTGTCCCCCAGTGCCTCCATCAACCACCCCAACATTGGCAGCAGGACCAGCTCATGCTTCTGAAATATCACACCTGTGAAAAGAGATTATTAACTGGGTTGAAAATATTAACTGAAAGCCAAAAAAAAAAAAAAAAAATCTGTGAACAAGTAAATTCTGTGCTAGTAAGTGAGAGGATGTGTGGAGAGTTTCCCCTGTTGCTCTCCAGAATATCGTGAATCCAGATTTGACAGAATTGTAGTGTTTATTTTTGTCTTATGTGTGGTGTTTTCTGCTAAGTATATAGGAAAGATTAACTTCTTTCATGTTACATTTTTACCCCTTTTCTCTTTCTCTCCATCTTCCCAAGATCATTTAGCAAAATTTTCTTTCTTCCAAAAGAAAATTATTATTAATACCTATATTTCTAATTTTTAAATTGTTGTATCAGGTGGAAAAAATGAACAGCACGCAAGTGAAACACTGTGTGGGATAAATGCTATTTAAGTCTTGTCTAAGCTGTTAAACATCACACTAACACTGGATTGCTGGATCTAATCCAGTAAAAATAAAAAAAAAAAAAATTAAAAGAGAGGTCACATTAGAGAGCGGAGCCATCTGTCCAGTGTGGAATTGAAAGGCATTTATAATGAATTACTTTCCTATATTGCTGTCTTTTGAGGGGCCTTTATGTGAATCAGAGATGGTACAGGACCATTATCTACAAAAATGGTTCCTGAATTATTTCTGCATTGTCAACCTGATGTTTTAGCATGAAACTTTTCAGTGAGTGTTTTGCATAGATAATTAGGCCTTTCTAAACAGTATTTTCTAACTGGCTTCAAAGGTATCTTCTGCATGTCCCAGACATTGTTTCTGTAATAGGGACTAAAGGATTTATGTGTACACTTACTGGTAAAATGGCAGAGAGATTTTTCAATTAATATCTCTATTACTTTATTCAAGTGTTGATCTTTCTGACTGTTCATAACAAGGCTTCATTTGAAGTGTAATATTTTGAATTAATTTTAGTCATTGCTGATGTTCATGAAGTAGATTTGTTTTGACTTTTGTAGTATTAATCTGGCATGTTTGTGGGAAAAAATAACTCTTCTACATTAAAATAAAAATACAGATTTATAGTCTTGACAGCCTTTGAAAGTATCTGATGGACTGGCTGGCTCTGCACATGCAGATGCAAACTCCTGAATGATAATATTAGCATTTTGTTAAGTAAAGATTTTGTATCTAAAATACAATTTTAATACCTCCTGAAAAATCATGAACCTGTGTCATGAAGGGATGAAGAAGAAGGAGATGGGAGGGGGAAGTTGGTTCAAATCTGCTGTTGAAGATGATTTAAAAATCTCCTGCCAGACCAGGAAAATTATATTGGGAAAATTGTTTTGGTACTTGATAAGGTTTAATGAGGTGAAGACCTCTTGGTTCAGTCTGTTATTCTTTTCTGAGTAGGATGTTCAGGGATCTGGATTAGGATGCAGGTGTTGATGGAGTTACTTAAAGCCTTTTTAAATAGAATGGGACTAACTCAGCATGCTGAAGTTGTTAAATGTTTTGTGAGACCTAGGATAGTTCATAATATGAAATTCTGTCTATAAAGAGTTAAAATGCTGTGCTGTAAAATGGGCATTATTGGGTACAATCTTTTGCAGTCTGGCTTCAGACCTTTTTGAACAACCTTTGCATCCCGGAGAGGCGATGGGGAGTTTGTCTAGACGCTGTTCAGCCTTTGTAGGTGGAAGAATGCCTGTTCCAGGACATGAAATTTCAGCTTGTACTTAATTCTGAGAATCCCATGAATTTCTTTCTCTTAAGATAAAGATAGGCCAAATGTCTGAACAAATCTATTGCCATTTGCTTTTCCCTGCTTTGTGTTATTTCCTCTGGGTTTGTAAATGCTCATTCCAGCCATCATCTTTTGTACGTAGGAGAAAACTGAGATGTGCAAAGGACGTCAGAAGTTAGAAGTGCTTGTTGGCAAAGTAAAATTAGACTTTTCTCCATTCTCAAGTGCTTTGCTTCACTTGAGACTGGGCAAGAGGTTCTGTAACATAAATAGGAACTATCGTATTTTTGAGCTAAAACTGGACAGAGATGTGTAAATTTTGTAAGTGCTTATTTTGGCAGTAAATTTATGTATTTCAGTTCTACAAAATAAGTTCCAGACAGCAGCTTTTTCTCTGGCCCTCTTTCCAGACAGCCTCAAGAGTGCACTTTATAAACTCTTCTTTATCATGTGTTCCTCAGTTTTCTCTGAAGTAATCACCAGTTACACTTCTACATTACTTTGCTGCATCTGACTTCTCATGTCCATCCCTTCACAAGATATTTTACCAGATGTCCTCTCAGAAGGGCAAATCTATAGAAAAATTTTGCCTTGGATAAGGTTGTTTTCATTTTGTATTTGAGGCAACAATTCAGGCTGAGTAAATATATATGTATTTTTGAGGAATCTTTGTTCTGATGAGTGCTCAGGAAAGCCTGATGACTACTTGAAAAAAGGCATAGGGGCACAAAACAATGCTGCATACATGAATGCCTTTTTCTCCTGGTGGTCTGGGATCTTCTCTGACATCCCATTGATTGAGAAGAAAAGGAAAAGACTCCCTGTGTGATGGTCCTGATAGAGCTGCCAAAGTAAAACATCTCCTTTCCTGGAGCACGTGGTTTTCATTTTCCTTCTTCTGTAACTGATCTGTGAAAAGTGGTACAAAATTAACAGGCATCTAAGCCCAAAAAGTCATAGTAACTCATCTTTTAAGTGCTTTCAGAAGGTGGTTAATGCATATTAGAAGATTTCTGGATTGCTGTATATGTGATTTCTTTTGAAGGGAAGATTTCACAACCCTGTGAATTCTCTGTTCTGCCTTACACTGTTCATGTAGTACAAGGTGACAGTTGGGTGTGAGTCAGATTTTAAGCTCCGTGGTCAAGACAAGTTTTAAATTTAAAAATAATCATATGTAAGAAAGACTTCAAGGAATTGATTACCTCCCATTTTCAGAGGATGAGTGTACATGTCCAGTGGGATTTTCAAAAGGACATAAGCAGATTAAGTGCCCACGTCCAGCTGTTGTTCACATGATTTAAAATTACTTGAATTTTCCTTCCTTGGTGCCTTGACTATGCCAGTGTCTTGTTTTCTGCAACTTCTTGTTTGTTTTAACTTTTAATTGCCTAAAGCTTGGCAACTTGGAAAACCTGAGCTGTGCAAAAATCTGCATCACGACATGTTCAGAATCACAGACTCTCTCCTTGCCTGTACCACAGCCAGTCACCTCTGGTCCCCCACAAGCAAGAGATTAATTTATTTGCAGAGCCTGGAGTAAGGGCATTTATGGAGCAGTATAAACTCTCCTGCATGCAATCAGGATTCAGCAGTGTTTGAAATGAGTTGGGTTCGTGCCGTCCATGTGTTGATTATTCCTCCTGGAGCAGTGTCTGATGCTCCTCCTCTTTCCCAGTGCTGAGGAAGTTCTTGGCTTCTGGATGTTTTTGGCTTTGCTTTTCAGCAGCAAGTGTTAATGTGTCATTGCAGTGAATGGGAGAACTTTCTTATGCACAATGACAAGTGTGGATTAAGGTTTTTGTGCAAAATTGTCATAACTCATTTCATTCCTTGATTGCTTTTAAAAGCTGACTACCTGCTGATGAGGTGTAGCTTTCCTGATTTGATTTTATTTTTTCTGATTGTTTTAATCCTTTGCAAAGTAGCAATTGGAGCATAGCACCTCGTTGTTCAGGAGGTTTTAGCACTAACATTAGAACTGAATTACTTTGAAGAGCAAGAATTCAACTTTTTTTGCATTCATTTAAGCAGATTAAAGGGAAATAATTAGCTTTTTTTTGGAGTTTTACTGTTAATCTAACTTAGGCATCCAATTTTCCCAAAGTCTTTCTTTTCAAAGCACATACGTGGATTAGCATGAAAACAGTTTTATTTACAAATTCATTCGTGGATCTGATTGAGTTGCAGTTTGTAAATGGGGACAGATCAGTGCACAGATGATAAGTCTGTCCTGGAAACTCTACTAAAGCAAATATTTGGATTATAAGGTGCCCAGAGGAGTGGCTGAAATGGCATATCCATGGTTTGAGGTGATGTGTCGTGGGAAACAGGGTCTCTGTAAGGCTGTTTTCTGTTAATGGAGGTCAGTTCTTAATTTGATCCCAGGGAACAGGACAACACAGGTGCCAGTTCACCTTGGCCTGCAGAAACAGGGATTACACCCAGCAGAAAGGATGTTTTACATTTGTGTTCAATTGCTCCAGAGAAACATCTGGAATTTACCAACCAATTTCAGAGTCACCAGTGCATGAAATAAATTGAAAAGATTCAGTGGAAAAAAACCCCACCCCTAAGAATCATCCAAAGACTTTGATAAAACCTTTATCTGTTAAGTTTATCAAAGAGAGAGTAAGGACATGACAGCCTGTGAATTCCTGCACTGGAAGAGTAATTTTAGTCATGTGTCCTTCAACCCTCTTGAGGAGAAAGTATAGAAATACAATGGCAGGAGTTTGAGACTGACAGATGTGGACTAAAATTTAAGTGAGTGCATGTTTTTAAGGGCAGAGTTATTTTCAAAACAACTTGCAGAGGGCTTTGGTTTTTTTCCTCCTAACAATAACTTCTTTAATTATTGCTTGCATGTGGTTTTGAAAAATATGCAGGTATCAGAGAGAAATCGATTCGGGAAAGTCCCATCAACAGGGTTAACAGGGATAATTTTTAAGAGGATCATTTCTAAAAAGGATAAATGTTTTTTTAAAGCACACTTTTATAATCTGAGTGTGTGTGAGAGAGCCCCTGTGTTAATGCTGCTGTTTGGTTTGCTTGGTAGGTATGTTGATGATGTGATCAGTCGGATTGATAGGATGTTCCCTGAAATGTCCATCCAGCTCTCCCGGCCAAATGGAACCTCTGCAATGCTTCTGGTAAGTTGGATCATTTACTCCCTTGAGCTGATTTTCTTAACTGGCTGAATTGCTGTCCCAATAATGCAGGTTATTAAAGATTTTTTTTTTTTTTTGGAAATATATCATTCTTTATTTGCCACAGCAATGCAGCATCTTTCTTGCTCTTAGACAAGTGATAAAAATAAATTCCCTTTTAAACAGAAGTTCTGTTGCTTTATTGTTAGACGTGATTGTAGAAATATGAGCACAAACTCAAATATTCACTGTGGTTCTCAGCAGACTTGGCAATGAGTGAATCTTAAACATGATAATTAAGAAGGAAGAGAATGTTGTGAAGAAGATAAGAAGAAGGAAGCCAATATGATTTAAATTTGTTCACATTGCTCTTGGGTCAGTGAATTTCTGTTATATGATGAAGTTAAGAATTTGCCTTTGAAGTAAATGAGCAGTAAAGGCTGGATTTGAGATAAACAAGTCCAATACATTCAACTTATTTCTGCCTGACCAAGCAAGATTTCATTGCAGAGGAACCTATTGTTCACATCCATTTTTACAGGCAGCTGTTGTGCTTACAGCAAAAGAAGTCTTCAAAGCTCTAAGACAGAAAAGTGGAAGAGGAGTCCATGATATGGCAACTGGATGCTGATTTCCTTCTAGGGAGAGGCAGAAGTCACATATTTTGCAAAATTTTAAATAAAACTAGAAAGTACACCATGTATACAGGTGAAGAACTGAGACCAGTTCAGTCTTTTCCATCTCACATTTTTCATGGAAATTTCCCTGTAGCAGCTATAGCTGTGATTATTGTTAATTTTTAAGTATTTTAATTGTATTTAGTTTTAATTAATCAACTGTCTAGCATCTCATTATTAACTTTCTTTGAACAGTCACAAATTCACAAGAGATTAACTGAGTCAGAGGTTAAAATAAACAGCTGGCATTAAAACATTTAATCTGCAATTGTTGGATTCACCAAGTGGAACAATATATTCCAGAAAAGAATAGAATTCATCAGTGCAGTCTTAAGAAGTTTTAAGTCTTAGAAGTTTTTGCATTTCCTCTTAAGCTTTGTGTTTTATCTGTTCTGCTATAGAAGAATGTCTGGTTTTGCTTCCTTACTTTGAAATGTTTTCCATTCTCTTGGAGCCCTTCTTTGCATACTGAAGTACCTTCCACTTTTGCTTTTTGAGGTGGTCAGGAAATAGGTGATGTTTTTCAAGACTGAGACACAATTAGGAAATAAGGTAAATTAGTTTGGATGTGACTGCCAAGGAACAAGGTTGGGTGGTAAGTAACGGAAGCAGCTTTTTCCAGCAGCAGTAAGAGTCAATTCCATGTGGCATTTGCTCTCTAAATCAAGGACATTTTTGTTTCTACAAGATCCCAGCCCCATGTTGAACCAGTGGTGTGCATATTTTCCTTGGATCAGAGATCAGAAAGATTGTTTTTAAAGTATTTTTGTGTGTGATTGTGTGATGGGTTTATCATTTTTTCTTTTAGCCAGGTTTTCCCTCTTCCCCATCTGTCTCAGTTGGTGTTGCCAATATGGCACTTTCCATCTGGCCCTGACTGCTACAAAAGCTTTTGCTGTTTTCAGCCACAGATCCTTCAGTGAAAAAGGTGCTGCAGGATGGGCAGTGTGAAGAGCACCTCCCCCAGAAGGAGGGAGGTTTCTTCAGCACTTGTGATTTCTCACTCTGAACTTAGCCCATGTTACATCTGGAGCTGCTCCTCTGCAGCAGTGTGGTTTACCTCAGTGCCAAAGGCTCCAGATAATGCTCATTTTATTTCAAAATATTTCACAGCCATACTGTTTGCCCAGAGTTAATTAACTAGCTGTATAATCTCAACCATGCTCATCCTTGGACTGTTCATAGCACACCTGGCATCTTAGGAAGGTCCTTGATGCGGAGGTCCAGTTTTTATAACATCTTTAAACACAATCATTCCATCTACCAGGGAAAACCCATGCATCCATCTTCAAAGGCACTGGTAGGCACTATACTGATCTTAAAAACATGTAAATGATTGGAGGGAGATGGGGAAGAAGGGGAAAGAAGGCCTGGGAGACTTTTTGAAACTCAAGAAATGTTGAGACCTTTGCCAACAAATTATCTTTAGGAAAAAGACGTGAGACTCTACAACTTCATGTGCACATGGAAATCTGTTTGTGTCCTTAGCTGTAGAGGTGGGACTTGCACCACTAAGATTCATCTGGTGGTTCAAGAAGATGTCTTTCTCTTCAAGAAGAACAAGGAGCTGCTGGAGAGGGTCCTGTGGAGGCCACAGAGAGGATTTGGGGGCTGGAGCATCGACCTGATGGGGAGACACTGCGGGAGCTGGGCTGGGTTAGTCTGGAGAAGGGAAAGCTGAGAGGGCATCTCAGCAGTCCATGTAAATATCTCCAAGAGATGTCAAGTCAGTGCTGGGCTGTCTTCAGTGGCACTCAGTGACAGGAGAAAGAGTAATGGCCATAAACTAAAAGAAACCACAGAAAGTTTCACTTCAGCATGAGGAAGAACCCTGAGAAGAGCTCCCTTGGTCAGGGCATGGTGCCAGTAATGCCAGGTTTGTGGGTTTGGTCTCTTTATGGGCCATTCACGTAAGAGTTGGACCCAGCAATCCTTGTGGGTCCCTTCCAGCTCAGAATCTTCTGTGATAAACTTCTTTCCATGGAGGGTGGCAGAGCTCTGGAAGAGGAACCCAGGGAGGGTCTGGAGTCTCCCTCTCTGGAGACATTCCAAACCCACCTGGACATGTTCCTGTGTCACCTGCTCCAGGTGACCCTTCCTTGGGAAGGAGGTTGGATGGGATGATCTCCAGAAGTCCCTTCCAACCCCAACAATTCTGGAATTCTGTATCATTAGGAGCTGTGTGAGCCTGTTGGTCAAACTGCTGGTGAGTAACCCTCGTGCTCAGCTGGGCTCTGCCTGACCAGAAGCTGCAAACTTCTGTGAGAAAAATGCACTGCTGCCTCCAGACAATGAGGAGGTTTTTTTATATTTCAATTTATACACAGCAATTGTACCTCATTAGTCTGGATTTATGCTACACAGGCCAAACACATAAATAATTGAAACCTTTCAGAGCTGTGTGAGATCCTCGGTTGATTTTAAAAGCAGTTTATTGTGGCATTTCAAGGTGCTGTTTAATCCCAGTTTTCACCAGTGATTTTTCAATTAATCTTTTAATAGCACTATGTATAAAATAGACTAAACATAGAATTATATCAGCTCTAATAACTGTGTTATGCAAAATTAATTTCTAGCAGCAGAACAGGGAACTGTGGACTCCTTAAGGGTTTTGGGAGATTTTATTGGTCAAATGCCAGAACTGTAAATAGATAAACCTTACCTTGTATATTAAGAAAACATTACCTAATTTTTAATGAATGAAAATACCTAGACTTTTTTTTTCTTGAATGATTAGTTGGATTCCTAGATGTATTATTTTTCCTACTATAATAATCAGATTATTTTCACATTGTATTGTTTCACATACCTTGTTTCTGTTATCAAAATTCAGAATATTTTTTGTGTGAAACAAATCCCATGTACAATTGATTCATTAATAACAGAAAGATTTTAGAAGACAGTAAACTTTAGCCCTACTTCTCCATCTGAGAAATATGAGTTCCTTAGCATCATTTACCCAACCAGTCCTACTTGGGGAAGAAGCTTATTTTCTTATCTACATCTGGGAACTACTTTGTCTTTAAATTCTTTTTATCCCTAATATTCATAAAGAACTCCTACAGAAATTACAAGCACTGGGTAAATATTTTTGCAGATAATGGAACTGTTTCCTGCAATTTCTGTTTCTAAAGCACAATGATATGTGTAAGTAACTTCCCACCAGAAAAACTGAATTGTTTCTGCCAAACTCAGGTCAGAAATCACGATCATGATTTTTTCTTTCCAGGTTATCTTACAAATTTTTGCTTTTGAATTAATTTTTATGAATTTATGCTGCTGCCTAGATTTTTAATGCAGTTTTATTCATTCTCCTTAAAACCAGGCACATTTGCATTTGAACTTTCAGATCTTGTTCCCGGCATTTGCAGCAGTCTGATTGTGTGGCAGTGGGTTGTATTAATTGCAAATAGGCCAGACATCTGTTCCCTGAAACTGAATAATTCCTTATGTCTCGTTGTTTATTAGTGTTTTACATAAAACCATTATTATTTTTGTGGGGAAAATGGAAGCTGAAATTTATTATTTGCCCATTAAGAAAGGCACCAGGCTGATTTCTGTGTGTGAGACCCTGATGGTGGAGAATTGGGAGGACTGGGAGGGGAATTTACAAAGTGATTTAAAATCAATATCGATGTTGTATTGATTTGAAACAATTCAGTGCTGTTATTTCCAAAACAATTTCATATTTCCCAAGTGCTTTGCAGTGTGAGCCTTCCTTCTTCCCTGTGGGGTGGTTTATCAGGAAACCAGTGCTCAGCAGACACGAGGTAAAAGCAGGCAGGTTCATGGGAGGGAGGTGGCTCTGGTGGTCACATTTGGTGGCTTGGGCACCTGATTTTTAGGCCTGTAGGATGAATATTCATTTAGGGATTTACTGCCTTGGAGACAAGAGCTTGGTTTTGGTGTTTGAGGGAACTCCTGGGATGGTTCAGGATCTGCTGTGAGCTGGAGGAATCACTCCTGAGCTCACAGTGGGACTTGTGACTTCAGTGGCTTCAGAGTTTGTGCCTTAAGATGCAGAACCAGCATTTAAAAAGCATTAAAATCAGCATTTAGAGGGCATTAAGTCAGTGTTTGAGGTGACACAGGCAGGGGAAGAATGTCTTGAATTAACAAAGTACATGGGCAGGGGTTGGCAAGTAAATTGGAAAGTATTCTCTGCTTGTCTAATGAGGAATGAGGAAGATGAGGACAAGTATTATCCATTGAGAAAAGGGAACAAGGGTAGACAAAAGTAGAGAAAGACTTGTGAGAAATGTCCTCAGCTTTGCTCCCTCCACAGGGTTACTGTGCCCAAAGCTCTCAGGTGTGTATTGATATTCCCAGAGATTTATATTGTGGAAGATCAGACATCATTTTCATTCTTGTAAAATTCCTGGTGTGCTCTAATTTAGAAAGGAAAAAAGAGACAAATTCCATTTCATCTTCTGTAGCAAGGCTGGACTGGTGTGACCCTTCCCTAAGTGTGACTGGCCACTGGCAAAATCTGTCCTTGAACCTTTGAATAATATTCCTGTGCCAGGTTTTTTGCCTTATTAAGAGAACAGGGAACGTTACCAAGGGAGAAGAGCCAACTCATCCTTAATATGGTGGAAGCATTTAAAGTCCTTCATTTATGTTGACTTTTTATCAGGAGCTATTGCAATTAGGTTAGACTAATGAAAGGTAAATTCCAGCCCTTGCATAAAAAAAGAAATCCTTGTAAAGAACCTAATTAGTATGTTTGTTTATTTAGAATCTAATGGCTTAATTGCATCTTATCTTGCTATTTACAAATAGGCATCATTAAAGAATAATGAGCATGTGAGGGGAAATGCAGCCATACCAGCAGCAGATGAGACATAAAAAATGAGATGAAAAAAATCCAGTTGAAACTCTGTGTGTTGTTCTTTTTTTTTTTTTAAATCTTTATTTTTAATGCAAAATCTTTTTTTTTCCCCAGCATATATAAATATTATTTCCATGCATTGTACTGATTAGTAAGAAGGATCTGTGAGTGGGAGGCTGAGCTTATGGCTGGTTCCATGACAAGGAGCAGGTGTCTGGCCTTTTGCTGGAAATCTGTAGCTTGGTTACATCCCTGGTTGGATGTTGCCTTATTTCTGAGGTGAATAAAAACCACACACACACTTGTGCTCCTTTTTATAGAAGCGGGGAGGTGCCCATGTTAACTGAAAATAATGTTTTCTTTCTTTTAGCTCTGCATTGCAGAGCATCTGCAGCTCAAATCAGCAGCAAATTCCCTGGAATGCTGAGGGGAAATCTGCAGCTTTGGGAATTTTTCATTTCACAAAGTGTGGGAGCTTGGTGTTGTCAGTATACATTTTCCTGATATCAAACTTAAATAAATTTTAAGAAAGAACATTTGTTAATAAGTTGTTTAAATGGTTCATAAAAGGGATTTTCACTTGATATTAGCTTCAGTGAGGAGGCAGAATTGAAGGGGGGATTTCAAACTGTTTCCTTCAGGCAGAGTTCTGGCATAGTAAATTAATTTTGATCCTTTGCATTTTATAAACTCATGTGGACCCTGATTCTGACTTACTTGGAAAGGTACTTTCTTCCTTTCTGATTATAATTGGTGTTAAATGGGAACTTTTTTAACAGTCTTACAAGAAATTATCTAAGTCATTCTCCCTGATTATTCTGTTTCCCCCTCTCCCTTTCTTGGCATACTGTGTCTGTCAGATGCTCCTTGAGATTTATCTTGGTGATAGACAAAATATTTTTAAAACTAGGATATTTCAAGAAGATTTTTATTTTATATGTCTTTGTCAGAAAAGCTGCATAATATTGCAGATTTCAATCAGCTGCCTGTCCTACCTTCTTCTGGGGCTTGCCATTTTAGGAAGCTGGGGATTTATGAATAACTTAACTGTCTGAATTTAGTATACTTCAGTTAAAAGGAAGTTAGAAGTACATTGTTATTACACAGCCCAAAACAGAAGCTACAGAAGTATTTAACTTGCAACTGTTCCATTTTCAGCTCACAGAACTGTGGGGCATATTTTTTCATTCATATTAATTGAATTTTAAAGTGACCTTGTACATGTATTGATTTGAATTAAAATTTTCTACATCAAGGACGAGTTGGCATATATCCTTCAGGCAAAATATTAAAAAGCCAAGTGCTGTCTTAACAGGATATCGACAGGAGAAGTTGAAATTTAATAGGAAAACTTGGCTTAGAAAGGAAATTGTTGCCTTCTTGTCACAATTGAAAGGTGTCTTTTCTGAGCAAAGGAAGAAATTTCTCTCAGTTGGTACCTGTGGAAATGCAGGGACATTTCAGTGCCCATTAAACAGGGACCATCTGGGTGAGTCTGGACCTCCAGGAGAGACCTGCACTCTTGGAGTTTGGAGGAGAACTATCACATTTCTGGTTTACCAAAGCCATTAGTGTTTTATTACCTTCTTTCAGGTGATCTGTAGGGACACAGTTGTATGACTGACTCTAAGTGTAAATTATGTTCCATATATAGATCTGTTCTGAACAAGTAGCCAAGTTGAACAGGGATTGGAATAAAATGGTCTGCTGAAAAACATGATTTGTAAAATACTGTGGAGTTGAACAAAAACATTAAGCCCTGGAAATAGTTACAGATCTTGATTACTGGAGGAAAAAAATAAAAGGGTATTTCATTTGCTGTGTACAGTGTGGAATGTGCTTCACCCTGCAAATCGCTGTGGAGCATAGTTCTGGCTTCCACATCTCACAGCATCCTCCAGTCTGGTGACAGGCTGTTGTTCATTCTTTGTACTACTACCCTCGTTCTTTCAGTGCTGTTAAAACGTTGAACTGTAATTTCTCTGAGCTACTCTTACAAAATTCCTGCTTCTGTCAGACTTAACTAATGATACAGTCCTACAGAAATCATCTCAAAGTCTCGATCTCTCTTCCAGCCAGAGTAAAATCTACAGGCATCCCTTGTCAAAACAAGACTGGTACAAAAGAGGAAAGGTTTTGTTCTAGTACTAGAGCACTGTAAGAGCTAATTCAGACAACCCAACACCAACCCAGCCAAAGTTTGGATTTCCAGGGTGCCTGGGTGCTCCCTGCAAATGGGGAGTGCAGCAGTAGGACCTTTCTCAGGGAGTTCACTGAGGTACCCAGCTAGGAAACCCCAGCTGGGTTTTCACAGCTCCTTTCACATGTGGGAAACAGGAA
The DNA here is from genome assembly GCA_013401135.1 of Cettia cetti. NCBI lineage: Eukaryota > Metazoa > Chordata > Aves > Passeriformes > Sylviidae > Cettia > Cettia cetti. The sequence continues at coordinate 41,133 of VZUI01048634.1, read as the reverse complement.
TTTTGAATTTTGGTGGTCAAGCAAGTGGCTGATCAGGTGCTGTCCTGGACATTGTGCAGGATGTGACATTTCAGTGCTGTGATGGATTCTGGAAGTGGGGAGTGAACCACTGGAAGGGTATGAAGTCAGATCACCTGGAGAAGGGCAGAGAGCTAATGCAGGAGCATTTGTGCAGGTAAATCATGTGGGGAGGAGGTTTGAGGCCAGCAGTACGCTTGTTCCAGCAAGCTGGAGTGCCACACACAGGATTTTTCACCGTGTTATGTTCCACTGTTCACTGTGAGGATTTTCAGGAACATCCCACACAGGCTTTAGATCAACCTCAGATTTATTTCTACCTGGCAGCACTGGGAAATGCTGTGAATGCACAATGTAAAGAGAAAGAGGAAAGAAGGGAGCTTCAACGAAAGTGTGTGAAGGCAATGGGGATAGGAAATATTGCACAAAAAGCTGGGTCTGGGTGTTTGTAGGGCAGCCTTATCCTTCTTCCATTAAGATTTCTTTTTCTTTAAAATGTCTTCTTTTCCTGCTTTTAATTTTATTATGTATGGTTGATGCCTAGTGTGAAGTTATAAATAAGAGTCCGTTCTCTCAGCAGACCAATATCCCACTGAAGTGCCAGTTTTAATAAGGCAGAAAAATAAATTGAAAACTGTTAACTCTTAATGTGCTGGCAACTTTTATCAAAGTTTATTCATTTCCTCCTCTTAGAATTATGACAAAACTCTGTGATTCCAGTGGATGATCAGCATCACAGCTTGGGCATCTCTGGGTCATGACTCTGCATTTCTAACTTAATTAATAGTGTCAGGTGCTGAGATAACTCTGCCAATTTTCTGTATATGAGGACCAACTAGGTCTTGTTTAAGAGTACCCTGGCAAGATACTGCATTTAAACCAAAATTCACAGCACCTGATAGCACAACATGGTGTTTCCATACATGTTCATGGTTCCTGATGTGTGCATGGCTCTGATGCAAGTTCCTGTCCTTCAGCTTTCCACTTCCATTTTTTTTTCTTCAGAAATTACCCATTCTTCTGACCCACTTTTTATGTTCTTGCAGCATTATGCCTGGCAGCCTGTCTGCTTGATGGCTGTTATTGTCTTCCCTTCTTGTTGCCCTGTCTTTTCTCTTGCTGTGAACTTGTCCTGCCCTGTTGTTCAGACTCTTCCCTGCTGGAGTTCTCCCTGTCCCATGCCAAAGGCTTGGCATCAGTTCAGTCCAGGGCTTGTGCCTCTGTCCTGCTCTCTGCTGATTAAATTAGCTCAGGTTGGGGCTGCTGGTGTTGGAACAAAGTGATGGGCAGCAGTCATTAAGAGAAGTTACAAAGGAATAACATCCAACAGATCAATAAAGGTGCCTATTGACTGATTTCTTTAGGTGTGGATTTGTCTGCTGAGGTCAGCAGTAAAAACACGTTTGTTTCAGTGGGTGTTAATCTGTGCAGGATGAAATGTTGGAACACTGGCAGAAAATGAGCTGCTGCTGGTTGGGAAATATTAAAATGAACTAATTGTTTCTTTTTATCTCAGTTTTATGCTTTTGTGGATGAGGAAAAGCTCTCTAATAATCTCTGCATAACAAAATACAAAGACGGGATTCTTGTTAGACACACATCTTAACAGTATTGAAGTACAACTTCATCTTTGAAATGTAAATTGATTTTTAGATTAAAATGCCTTCATTATTGCATTTTTGTCAATAATATAATTTAGGCTTATTTCTGTTGTTATACTCTGACTGACCCTCTGTATTTTCCATTATACTAGTTTTATTCTTTGCACTTTAACACTTTCACAGAAGGAAATGAAACCTTTGAAAATGTAACATTTTTACTTTAAGTTTCCTTTGAAATAATTTTACATTTTTATTGGACAGAAAATGTTTTCCATTAAACTCATGGCATGCTTTTACAAGCCAGCATTAGGAGAGTCCGATTCTTCTTTTGAATTGTTTTTCTCTAAGTGGACTTATATTGGAGAATATCAAATTCATTGAAAATAATCACATTTGCCCATTGTTTTTGACAAGTTATTGAGTTGTGGTGTTAATAAAATGGAGAGAATTGCTTGGCAGTGTCATGTCTGCACAAGGGAATTCTGTGAACTCATACATTTTCAGTTGCAAATGAATGTTTGTTTGTTCTGCACTTTATAGTCTCTCTCCTCCTCATAACACACGCTGCTTTTAGATCTTTTATTTTGGTCTCTCTATAAAATATTGAAAACTGAAATTGCATCAACTTAAGCTGTTAACTCGATGGTCTTACGAATGCAGACACCATCAACTCGCCCTCAGTTCATTTGTGTCCTTGTGCTGCTCTTCCCAGGTCACCTTAGGAAAGGTGTTAAAAGTGATCGTGGTGATGCGGAGCCTCTTCATTGACCGGACAATCGTCAAAGGCTACAACGAGAACGTCTACACCGAGGATGGCAAGGTGGGTTTGGCCTCTGCAGCCACACTGCTTTTCATTTTTCTCTGTTTACATGGCAGAAAACTGGGATCCCACTGCAAGTACACTGGAAACATAAAGCTGGCAAAAGACTCGGAGTGTCTGCAGAATGTTCCAGTTTAAATTTGTCTTGCTTTGCTTAGGTTTTGCATTGCCACATCTCTGAGTTCTTTCTAAGCTCTGAAGCCTTTGCTTGAATTTCTGATTTATCACCTTAGACCTCAGTTGCTGTGTTCGTAGTGTCTGCTGAGAAAACATTTTTGCAGTGTACCAGCACATCAACAGCCCAAGGTTCAGCTTTCTCTCTTCTGAGAGCCATTGAGAAATCTTGGGCTGGTTTTTTTTTTTTTTTTTTTGGCTTGATAAACACAACAGAGAGGATCATTGGTAGGTGCTCCTCAAGAATTTGCTTGCCAGCAGCAGCACATCTTGAACAGCAGCAACTACAGCGAGTGTTACCTGTTTCCACAAGTGATTTGTTTTGTGAACAGTTCACCCTGCTTGAACCCTGAGATTTCCTGTGCCTGCACACACTCCATCTGGCTCTCCTCAGCACACCAGGAGATGTTAACGGGACCTGACGGCCTCAGCTCAGCTCAGGTCTCTTTCCAGGGTGGAATGGTCTCTGCTCCCGAGACATCCACCAGGACTCTCTGTTGCCAATAACTGCACTAAATACCTCCATGTTTCACATTGTCTCTCTGGAGCTTGCTCTTCTGATTATGAAGCCTATTAAAATAAGAAGTTCATTATATCAAGATGAGTATTTGGCACCCATAGGCCATGTTATAATGAGGTGAGACTTCTTTTCCTTTCAGAAGTGATAACTGTGTTTCAGCACACAGAAGCACGTTGTGTGCTGCCCCAGAGTTCAGCAGCTCTGAGTCTGAACCTCTGTTCTCTGGGAAAGGCCAGGAGCTGAGCTGCTGAAGGAAATAGTGCAGCTCTGTTTCCCAGGTGAGACATTCTCCCTCAAAGGGCAGGGGATTGGCCTAAGAAGTAGTAAAATAAAAATTGCTTAATTTTGATTTGCTTTCTTCATGTAGGCAAGTTTAAATACCAGTTTGCCGCAGAAGCAGCTGCTCTCTACTCCCTGTATATTTGCATATAAATGCAGAGCTACAGCACCAGCCCCTCTTCACCCCAAGTTCTGCATGGAAGTGAAATGATGGTCTGCTGAGAGAGCACTGACAGTGTGTGATGGATTCCCGTGTCACACTTCATTTGGGTGTGCTCGTTTTCTCTGATGAATCCAGTTTCCTTTGAAGCTCCCTTGAAATACAATAATGCTATATATGCTGAAAAGCTAAGTAAGGAGTTCCTTTCTGAAATTCAGCATCTGGCACTGGGATTCTGTTCAGCTCAAGGTGAACTCTCCTGGGAGCTGCACATTGTTCCTCTGCCATCATTTGCTGCCAGGGGACAGCAGGACTTGCCAAGGCCAGCTCTGGGCACGGGGCACTAACCTTTGCCTGCTGTCAGTGGGGAGCAGCTCTGCTCCTCCAGAGCATTGCTGTTAACACCTGGCTTATTTCTTGCTTTAAGCCAGTCTGCAGGGGAGTCTGTTCTCTACCCATTTAGCTTTGTGTCCAAACCTGGGCTGTGTGACTGCTCCTTTAAGGCTGCACTAACCCGTGACCTTTACGTGGTACTTTGCTATTCCAGTGGGCATCCCAGAGATTTTGCAAACCTGAAGGTCTCTCTTTTAGGTATAAATAAGAACATTTCATTTGACTGAAGTGGAATTGGAGTTGGAGCCACTTAAATCATGAGCAAATTTGGCTTGGAAGATTAAATAAATGCGTAGTTTGCTAGTTTTGCCAACTGGAGCACATATTGACAAACAGTGAGCTCCTTTTTTTTGTCACTAATTAACTACTCTGGTAATTGTAGAATAAGAATTAAGATTGTGCTCTCACAATGATTTGCTTTCCTTATTGTGCCTGCTGGGAATGAGGGATTGCAGTCAGTTACAGACAGAGTCCATTGCAATTCCTTCCCTGTCACAACAGATGCTGTTGGGAAGGTGCTTCAGTGAGGTTTCTACACAATTCTGGCTTCTCAGTTGCTAGCCTGATAGCATGAAAAATGCACCAACATTAAGGAGAAACACACAAAAAAAGTAAGAAAAAGATCAGTGAGTATCATCCTTATTAAATAACAGAAATATGGAGAACCCTCAGGAACACAGTAGGAGGTGATATTTTTCCAGGGAGCAGTTTACACAGTCATTGTTGATTTGGGACTTAGCTTATGTATTCCTAGGAAACATTTAATATTTGTAAACAACAGGGAGATGAGGAATTAGGTGCTAACATGCAAATGGCAATGCTGAAGTGCCTCTTTTCTGTAAGGCATGTTGAAGAAAGGACACTGGATAGGTCTCTGTACTTCTTTGTACTTAAATAACTGGATGAGGGTCTGTTGAGTCACCCTCCAAACTGCACACGTTGGAACAGCCTTTAAGTACAAAAAGTGAAGTTTAGTGGGAGACTTTTTACAAGTAGAGAGGGATTTGGGGCAACCAGATGTATTTGGTGGTATTTAAAAAAGGAGAACTGGCCATCGCTGGGAGACTGGTCACACAGACAGTGAGAAATGGACTGTGCACAGAAGAGGCCAAAGATTTCCCCTCTGATCAGAGTAGTCATCATTTATTACTGAAAATACACTAGCTTTTAGCAAATTCTGCATTGCTGGGAAGAATAGAGGAAGATGAGTGCAAACAGCAGAGCTTTTGAGACTCTTCTGGTCCTTCAGTTGGGCAAGACTGGCAAAAACCGCCAGATCTGGGTGTTTCTCCTGGTTGTGGAGCTGCACAGTGACACACCAGCAGCTACCCAGGAAAGCTGACATTGCATTTTCCAGGTTGTTTTATCTTGCTGTGTGCTCACACGTTGTGCTGTGCAGGTTGACAGGTGCTTACGTGAGAGCCTCACGTGGTCTCTGCTGAAGTCTCCCTGAACTGGGTCCTCCCTCTTAGGCATTTAAATACTTTCAAAATTAAGGTAAAAAAGCAGAAGTTTTAAGCTTGCAGTGAGTAAAACAAGACCAGCCATTCTGGGGTTTTATTTTCAAGCTTTGCTTATATAGACAGAATCACTGCATTTCTTAAGTGCCTCGTGTACCTCTCTCGTGAATTATTCACAGACCCTGCAGAATATGTCTTTGCCAAGCTGCCAGCTGCATAACTTGGACATTTTTGGTGCCACTTTGCAAAAACAGTAAGTGAGATCTGGCAGGCTCTGACACGTCATGGGTGCTGGACCTGATCACAGTTGCTCTTGCTCACCATCCTAACCCTTCATGTCCACCACAGACTGATGCATTTTAATTACCCTCATGATTTTAGTGGTGGCACAGTGCCACCCTTAATTTCAGACTGTGACATACTTGTTGTGCATTGAAATTTAACCATGGATAGTAATTAATTACCAGTGTTTTCCTGATTCCTGACAAAATGAAGCTATGCAGCTCATCTTCACAGGGCAGCTGAGCCATCGGTCTGCCAACAAAAAAGTCATATTGGGATTTTTTGGCATGATAATACCATGCTTTTCTTTGGATGCAGAGACCAAGAACCACCTTGACAGGGCATGTGGGCACTTCACATCACTGCCCAGCCAAATTCCTATTTTGCATCCCTTAAACTTAACTAAAGAAACATAAGTGTCTCTGTTGAATTCTCATGTTCAGGAACTTGGGTTATGTTAATGCTATGGCTTCATTAATTACCCCATATCAATAAGAAAAGGCAGCTTTTAGCCTCCTAGCGTAAGAGAGGAGAAGAAATAGTAGTATCAAAGGAAAGCTTCAAAGACAGGCAGAGCTGTCTCTCGGGTAATTTCTGATCCCTGCATTCTCACCACTTCAAAGCTGGCTGTGTGTGTGTTTGGGTGAAGGGGGGGTTGAATCCGATTTCTCTAATAAGTGTTGGCACCGGACCTGTTTGATATGGGATGCAGGGAACATTCGGGGTTGTTATCGCCTTTGAAATCGCTCTGACGACCTTCAGAAAACGGCCTCTTGTTACAGCTGCTGGGGGTGGGTGGGGAGAGGGGCACTGGGGAAAGCAAGCCCCGGGTTAATTCACATGCAGAGGATGCCCTGAAATTGTGCTTTCAGCAGTTTTTTTAGTTACAAATGTGTGTCTTGATTGAAAGTGAAAAGTTGAAGAATAATAGACCTATAACGATTCATTCTTTAATCTGCCTCTGCCTTAATCCTCAGTTTCAGGAGGGAAAGGTGGGCACTCATTTAGGATGTATGCATGGAACAGGGGCTAGTGGCTTTTTCCTTCTTTCTTTCTTTTTTCTTTTTCCTTTTTTTTAACATGGATAACATCATGTCTGTAAGACAGGCATTCATTACTTTTTCAGCTTTCCCATCTCCATGCCAACTAATGAACATTCAGAACCTGTTGGACTCATCTTAAAGCAGCATCTGAAGTGGACTTTTTTTTTTGAGCCTAACTAGAGAGGATCACATACTTGGTTTGATCACTGGAGATTAGCAAAGCATCTATACATTCCAATTACAGCAACTCTGCAGTCAAAAGAAGCTGTAAATTACATTAAAATTGGAGGATAAGGGTAAATATTCATTATTTTTTTATTTTCAAATATAGGCTTTTCTAATCTAAAGTGCAGTGCTGTCTTCCCAGCAGGCACAGGTGGGATAATAACCTGTAAATCAAGTCTGGGCTGCACCCTGAGCATTGGTGTTCACACAGGTTCTTGATCTCACCCCAAGAGCCAGGAAATGTTACAAGGTTTGTAGGGAGGTGCCTCAGGGTACTCATGTCTCCATCCAGCCTGGAAAAGGCATTGAGACATCAGCTGCCTTTTGTCTCACGGCAAGGTCAGCAGTGCTGAGCCGTGAAACATCGATCCTGGAGTGGCTTTTGAAGTTTTAACATCACGTCCTGTCCACACTGAGCACTGGGGACTCAGGAGTCACTGCTGTGCAGGATTTGGACATGGGCCACTTCACACTGCTGCTCCTAAAAGAATGAGAGCTTTTAGCATTCTGACCATTTTTAGCATGGTGAATTAATCACTTGGACTCAGCGTCCTTCCCCCTCGCTTCCCTCACCTCCCTCTGATGTGTTTTACTCACTTCTTATGACTTCCTTCATTTCAGACTCTCTTTGTGCCTTTGAAAAGTCTTGTACCATCAGTTAGAGTGTATGGGCACCTAAGGCAGATTCAAATAATCAGTTTGATAACAAGAAAAAGAGAGAACCCCCATTGTGAGAACACGTGTGTCCAACCATGGTATCAGGCACTGGAGGAGCTGCCCCTGCTTCATTAATGCACTCAGAAGTTCTTCTGTCTAGCCTTAAGATTCCTGAGATTAATGCTTTATCAAACCCCTTTCCTATGATGAGTCCTGTGCATACAGAATTGTTGAGTAAACTGGGATCTGTTGGAAAAAAAAAAAGTGATTGGCAAGTCCAGGATTGATGGAAGCTCCTCTTGTTTTTCCCTGCTGCTTTTCCTTGACAGAGTCCAGGATGTTCCACAGGGCTGGGCTAAGAGAACATTAACATGTCAGTAGGAATTGTTAAACACTAGAGCCTCTGAGCTGTTCATCAAGGACAGCCTTACCTTCTAGTTTGGGGGCTAATAAATCTTAAATTTCAGTTTTCTTTCTCTTTGTTTGTGTGTAGCTGAGCACACGTTTAAGTCATGGATGTGTACAGTTATCTACAATCTTAAATCTCTCTTAGTGTGATTTTTGTCTGCAAATGTAAATGCAGTTTCCTGAGGGATGTTTTATTTAGCCCCAGTAGACCCAAAGCTTTGGCTTAATTCAGCTAAATGCTCTTTGTGTCGTTTGTAACTGAATCACTTATTCAACACAAGACAAGCATAAACTTAATAAAAATGCCCTCATTTTAGAAACACACTCGAGCTGATGAATATTTGCATAGATCAGCCACAACCCCATACAAATGAAGATTTTGCCTTTTTAAAGAGAACTCATTAATTCAACAGGTCTTGTATGTATAATTTTTTTATTGAAACTGTGCTGAACTATGTTCATTCTTCATTGCAATACAAAGGAAATCTTATGTTATTAATTCCCTTCCTTGGATTGCAACAGGTGAGGGCAAGGGGTCAAAAGAGTGAGCTCAGAGATACATCTTTGCTGATCCATTTTCTCTCCAAAGCTGCTGCTTTATCTGTTGTAATATATCTTTTTTTTTTTTCCTACTCTAGCTTGACATATGGTCTAAATCCAACTATCAAGTTTTTCAGAAGGTAAGTCTCGCATCATTTCTCTCTACCTAAGGCACATATGTGGAATTGATTTTAAATATCTGGGCCCTTATGTTAAGTAACTCAGACTTTATTCTTTGTCATCACAACTTGCAAATAGCAAACAATAATTTGTAATGATGGAAAACTGTGAGTAGAAAAGAAGATCACTTCTGGTGTTATTTAATTTGGATTTTATTTCCCATCACAGTTCCAGTCCATGGTTTGGAATAGGAAATCAGAGATTATACTACACTTGTCTTAAAATTTCATGAGGGATCTCTGAGCATTCTTTCTTCAGTTTAAATCTCTTGGGGGAGAAAATACCGTTTCAGTTTCATCTGGATTTTGCTTTGTTGTTTTCATTGGGGTTGGTTGCCTCACATTCCTGAGGGCTTGAGCTTAATAAATCAATGGAACCTGCTTTCCAAAATGAGTCTGGAAATATTTTTCATGACGTTATTTTTGCCTGCCCTTCTTCCCATGATGGTGTAAGCAAGAGGAGGGTCTTACTGGAATGAATATTGTGCCATAAAGTAGGAGAAGAGCGACGAGAGAATGGCAGCAATAAAAATAAAACTGCTAAGAAGGTTAAAGTGTGTTTTAGAAAGATCTATATCTTGCTATTTTCAAGGAAGGGAAGATTCCTCTTTGAAGGCCTCTTGTCAGAATGCTGTAAGTTCAGATTGATCTGAGTTTAAATTCCAGTTTCCCTACCCTCAAGCCCCAGTTCAAGGAGCTGGAGTCTCCAGCTGCTGCACTGGCTCCTTTCATCCGCGTTTGTATTTTGTGAAACAAATGGGGGTCAGGGACTCGAAAGGGCTCAAAAACAGGGGTCAAAACTGTGGCATCTTGGCTGTGTTTGTGCAGCTCCCTTCCAAGATTTCAGAGACAGTCACAAGGGGAGATGTTTGACCCTGCTGGAGATCAAAGGACAGCTTTTGGGGAGCTTGGTTGCTCTCCCTTCTCTGCCTGGCATTAAAGCGAATTTTTGCTGCAGTCGATTCTTTACCCCGGAGATTAGTGGTTTAAATATTCTTTCTATTTTAGCATCAAGTAAGGTGATAGAGCAGGAAGTAAAAGAGCATTTGTTTATCAGCCTGCTTTAAAGTGATTTTTGCAGTGGAATAAATGTAAGGTTCTGGAATGACCTGCATCATCCCAATTTCCCAATGTGTGTGTTCGGTTGTACACTCATTTGGGCATAAGATTTTCCTCCTGGATGTTTTGGTTTAGAATAACTTGAAAGGGTGAATTCATATTGCTGAAATTTGTGTTAAATGATAATAAATAATCAGGTTTTGATGATATAATTGTCTATAGCGAGATAAAAGAGTACAGTAAATGTCCAGTTTGCTTAGATGTCCATGTTAAGGACTAAGGGTGCATAAATAAGTGGAATAAATTTCCCTTCATGTCCAGGTGATGCTTTCAGAGCAGAAGCTGGAAGAGATCAGTGAGAAAACATAAAATGCCCCTCTTCCTGCTGCCTCTATGACTGTAGTGTGGATAAAGGAGACTCTTTGTTCTCTTCCTAAGTTCCTGTTGTCCAGTTTTCTCTCGATAAATTCCAAATTTTCAAATAATTCCAATATTAATATTTACAAAAAAAAAAAATCAACCCAGAAAGACTTCAGAGAAAGGGTGTCCTGTAACCAGCTGAAAAACTGTCTCTGGGGGGTTTTTAGAGTAGTTTTATAGATTTTGTTGCTGGCTCTGTCATTGTGTTACCTTGAACAACTTCACCTCTCTTTGGCTGAGTTTCTCATCCCTTAGGCTGGGGTAATATTTGCTGACTTCACAGGAGCTCTCACTGAATTGGTTGCATAGAGCTCTTAGAAACTTGCCTGAGAAATGTGATAAAAATGCAAGGTGATGGCACCATCTAATCAATAGATGGTGTAGATAGAGCTGATAGTTGAAGAAGTTAAGGCTGGGACCCACATCAAGTTTTCAAACAGGTGATAAAAAGTGCTGTGGTTCAGAATAGTAAATTCTCTGTGCTGCAGTGCTTGGTTTGATTTTCTCTTTATTCTCTAAAGCTGCACTTGTGTCTATTTGTAATACCCAGGAGTAGTGAAATAGATAAAATAGTGTTGCAGAAACTATTATACTCTGTTACCAGGGTAGGATCTGTACTGCAGGATTTTCTGAACAAATGTTTTCATGCCACTAAAAAATCATGAGTAAATGTGTCAGAGCACATCTGAATGTTCTTGAAATGTGTTTCTCATGGCAGTCACCAGTGTGGCAATGTGGAAGAAGGAAAAATAGGGATGAGTAACTGCTCCCATGGAGGAGGCTGGGCAGGCCTTTCACTGCTGCCTTTAAATGTAAAATCCATCACTCCTCTGAAGGACAGGGCTGTTCCTCTTTAAAACCCCAACCAAGTTCCCAAACTCTGTCTTCAGTGATAATACAGCAGCCTCTGGAGCTCCCCAGATCCCTGCCTGGGGGAGCTGCAGGCCTGTCAGATTCTCACAGGGTTGCTGCACAACTTTCTAGGTTAAGGACCAGAGACCTCTGATCTTCAGTCCAACCCTGTCAGACGAAGCTAAATTTGTCCTGACTTTTTGTTTGCAAACATTGGCTGTGTCAGCAAGGCTTTTCTCTCTCCTCCTTATTAGGCAGGATACCCAAAGGTGTGTGATTTGATGGGGCCAGCTCCTGGAGGGCCCATTACTGTTCAAGTGTAGAATCATTTTCCCAGTTCCCTGGAGACTTCCTGAATCTGGTCCTGGGGTGAACAATCCTTCCAGGCACTGAATGCACCAGCAGGGTTAGATCCAGAGAATGGAGCTGGGAAATAAGAGAGGGGAATGCTGAAAGGGCAGAAGCACAAGGAGCAAAGAAAAGGTTTTTCATGCTTCCATGTTGGTGTGACATTTAAACTCCACAGGAGAAGCAAATGTTTTCATCTTATAAACCTCCTTATTTTAACACCTCGTGTCTCTTGATCCACTAATGCAAGAAGAGGAATAAAACAGGAAATAAGAAAAGATTTGGAAGCTTAAATCTTGGTATACATGAAGGCTGCATAATTCCAACCATTGTGCAGAGGATTCAAAATTCTAATTGTAAAGAATGGTGCAGTGTTCATAAAGAGGGAAGAACATAGAATTTTGAATTTGCATTCAAAAAAGAGGGAAGAACATAGAATTTTGGAGCTGCTGTGAGTGTATCAAACTGGGAGATGGTGTCAAACAGCTGCTCACTTAAGAGCAGCATAGCTGGTGTTGCTGGGTACTATGATGAGGTTGGCTGTTTAAATCATATGCAAAGGCTTTAAACCCACATATTTCATTCTGATCTCAGAGTCCCATCATTATTTTCACCTGAACAGTCTTTCCAGCTTTAGCAATGCCACAAACTGGTTGTGTTTTTGCTTGATGTGCTTCTCCCCAAAGCATATTTTAAGCAGAGCATTGAGAAGCTGTTTGTGAGCCATGCTATCCCAAAGTGATGGCATTTTCAGCACCACAAGGGCACATAAGTATTGTAATGTATGAAGATGTATTCTTGTCAATAATCTCAGAGTGAGATCACATGCAGGATGAATGCTTGCATGAGACAAACCGTGGGCTGTGCTGCTGCTGCTCAGGGAGAGGAGCTGGGCTCTTCCAGGGTCACTGCTCCTGGGCAGGATCAGTCCCTGGCTCTCTTCCGAGGCCTCCTTGAGTGAAACAAAACCTCTGTCACCCAGTCCAAATAAGCAGAACAAGCAAAATAATAACTAAACCCTTTGTAAGCTCTGAAAACAGCTGATAAATCCCGTTTTGAGAGAAGTGTGGTGGTGTTTTCCTGAGCTGGGAGTGGGGAAGGGTGTGTAAAGATCTGTGTGAGTTCATCAGTGCCTGTTCCATCCATCATCCTTCCCAGCACCTCTCAGGCACCACGTTCTGTGCTCCACATTCCCTCCAGAGGGACTCAGATGTGTTCCTGGAGAGAGGATTGAGTAATGGGAATCCTTGGAAATGAACAAAAGGCATTCGTGCAGTTTTCCACGCTATAAAAGACCTAAACACTAATAAAATAACTTCCCTTTTTTTCTTTCCCTTAGTGCTGTGATCAGCCTCCAGAGCTCATTGCTACAGGCTACTGTTAAGGCCATGAACTTACAAGGGTTTGGAAAAAAAAATTAAAAACCTTCCAGGGGACTTAAAGAATTCCTTTATATTAGATGGAGTTGTCAGTGCTGTGCTTGAGGGAATACACCAGTAAGTGGCAAGGAAAGCTGTGGCTCTTAAAGGAAGTTCTGCACCTACTTTTGAGAAGGATATTTCCTGGCAGTGAGATAAAATACATGGGGAGAGGGAGAGTTTTTATAATTCAGTCATGTGATGGTTTTTATTAGGCCTGGTGTAGCTTCATTCATCTGGTCTGTGGTGGAGCAAAGCTGTCCCTTAGCTCTTTGCTTTTGTGCTGCTTATCCCAGTTACAGGAAGCACTTGCTCAGCCTTCTCCACCTGTAAATTGTATAATTTAAAAGTTTTAATGGATTTTCCAGCTTTGGGAATGCAAACCAGTGTCATCAAAGCCCAATAAAGCCATTTTTGAATGGGTCACCTTTGGAAAACTCAGTACTGTTCCAGTGCATTACACCTCTGGTGTGAAAAATTGAGTCTCTTTGCCAAATTTGTTTTTTCCATGTCACTGGAGTCTCTTTTCCTCAGTCTCCAAGTGCTTGGTTAGACAACGGCTATTTTATTTAGCAGAATTTTGCTGCAGGAGATTGCCTTGTTTTTCCTTTTTTTTAGACAAAAAACACAAGTGCTTTTCAATAGATGAATTGTGAAATATTGAGCTCTTCTGCAAGATCTCTTGAAAATCCATTTCAAGGTCCAGAGCAGAGCTATCCCAATCGATGTGTGCTCCCCTGAATGTTTCCCTGCAAAAAGAAGTACAGAAATTAGAAAGTGACTGATAACTTAGCAGTAGGTAAGGCACAACGTTAAAAGTGGAGTTAATAAAATAAAACCCTGAGATGTACAAAATATCATCCTACACCCAGAATAAATTAGTTTCTGGTTCCAGCTTGGCTGGAAGAAAAAGTGTGTCCCTTAAGTGAGCTGGCTCATAGGCAGTTTGTTTTGCTTTGCTTTGGTGTGAAATTGTGTTGCCATTAGGAAAGCTGAGTATTGATCTTTTGGGATTTGTTCTTTTCCCCCTCCTCTTTTTTTTTTTTTTTTTTTTTTTTTTTTTTTTTTTTTTTTTTTTTTTTTTTTTTTTTCCCTTTTTCATCCTCTTTTTTAACCTTGATCAGTTTGTGTTTTTTCTCATGTCTCTGTTATCTTGGGGGGTTAAATTTCTCTCACTCTCATGCCCTGGGCAGTTTATCCATGGCCCAGCTCTTTTCTGTTTGACTTCACGTTCTTTGCTGGGGTGGGAAGGGGTGGGGGTTCATTCCTTTACTCTTCTTCCTCAAATTTGACACCCACTTAGATCTTTTTTAGCTATCAGCTCTTGCTTAGGGTAGAAATCGCCTTCTTTTCGTGCAGAAGGCATTATTAGTGTTCCAGCAACGCTGGGATGACTTTTATCTCCCCAAGGAATCTCATTATCTTTACATTACAATAGCAGCAGCATATGGGCAACTTTGCCAAAGTGGCCAGTCAATTTAAATTTGTTAATAGCAGTATTTTTTAAGCAACTTCCTTCGGTGCCAAGAGAAAACAACTTTGTTGTTCAGGAGGGAAAAAAAAAAAAAAAAAAAACAAAACAAAAAACCCACAAAAACAAATCACAGTTTGTTAGAAGTAGAAACACAGCAGAAGGAGAACGGCTGCTCATAAATATCTTCAGAACTTCCTATTCTTTGACATGTCTGCTACCATCCTGTAAAAGCACCATCTCAAAAAGAAATTCAGATAGCTGCTGGGGCTCGGGTTGGCTTCTGAGCACCACATGAGCTGTGTTTAAAAGCAGTGGCTGGTTTGAGTTACGCTGTGCTATTAATGCACAGTTCATCACGTTATTTCTCATATTTATTTTTACATGGTAACATAGAAATGGCTAAAACGGGCCAAGGTCCATTTTGTGAATATTTTTGCAAACTCACCAGAATGTGCAAAGTCCTGAAAGTTTTCCTTTCCAAATGTCAGAATCACATGTGAGTCCCTGCTCACGCTGAACCAGAGCTGGGTGTGTGAGAATGGTGGGGAGCAGATCCTGTGTCTAAAATAGCAGGAAAACTCAGAGCTGCATTCAGACAGACTGATGTGATGGAGGAAGTTTGTGTGGTGTGAATGAGAGCCTGGCTGTACATGGATTTATTCAGGATTTATATATCTTTGGCAAAACCACCTCCCTGAATAGCTGCAAGCACGAGCCTCTCTTCTCTCCAGTGAAACTTGGAGTGCTCCAATTCCCATTGCTGAATTGGACTAAGCTGTAAATGGGGAACAACTGGAGTTAGCTGGGAATAGCAGTGGGAATTTCAGTTCTCACTTTCTTACTCAAAGTTTGCTATAGCCTGCAGACTGGCCCTGAGAAGAGCTCCACTCCTCCATGTCAGAACTAGAAAATACAATTTAATCACTCTCTATAAAATCATGTATTTTGTTGGAAGCTTTAGCATTACTGGTGAGGACCATTGAGGTTCATGAGCTGAAATCTGTGAAAGAGCTCTTGTGGCTGTGTTGTTGTTTAGAGTTTTCATTGTCCAGCCCAAAGAGCTTTTCCAATAATTTCTTGCATTCAGCCTGGAATTTCTGAGAAGCAGTGAACTGTTGACTGTGCTGATAACAGTTGACAGGCTGAATACTGCTAGAAAATTGTATCATAACTGTCAGAAACTGCCCCTTCCAGAACAATTAAAAAAATTGTACTTATTTTAAAAAAATGTCAGGATTGGTTAGTTTTCCTGATTTTTCTTTAATTATTCTTGTTGATAAAAATACACATTTTATATGTATTTGTCAATGTGCAATTCCCAGATGTATGAACTTGTTACGGCTCTGTCTGGGAAATTAAAAAGCTTTTTATCAGAAATCCTTTAGTAAGGCAAGTATTTATAAACCATAATCATATTAATTGATTCCCGATGTCAGAGGAAATGAAACTGAGTAATCCTTGTACTCCCTGGTTTGCTGCCTCCCCATGGAATTCATAATTTTCCTGTAGGTTAACACTGCTTTGTCTGAAATGGGGGGTGAATAAAGGTATTTTCTTTCTCCTTTGGTCTGATGCAGGTGACAGATCATGCAACCACTGCCCTGCTGCATTACCAGCTGCCCCAGATGCCAGATGTGGTGGTCAGGTCTTTCATGGTAAGTGTGTTGTAAACACATTTTTCCAGCCAGATTTGGTGTGCTTGCAGTGATTGACATCAGGCAGGTCTGGTGCAGGTGTAATTTCACCAGTTCAAACAAGCTGGAGACTGATCCTTGGTGTCTCCTACCTGGGCAGGGATGAAGAGCTCATTCCCATTTCCCTGGGGTAATTGGTGTTGGAAAACTGAATAATTGGTGTTGGAAAACTGAATAATTGGTGTTGGAAAACTGAGCTGGAGATGGCTCCTCTGTCCCAGGTGTCAGTGTTGGCCTGATGATTCCTGTCTGCAAAGTCTGGGTCATCTCTCACAACAGGAGGAAAAACTCCCTCAGCCAAGCTCCATCCTATGGCCCAGCCCTTGGACTCTTCCTGCTGTGCAAGCTCTGGTTTGGAGAAGCAAGGAAATACTGGAGTATTCAGATCTTTCCTTACTGAATAAAATTAATCCAATACTATTCTACCTTGATACACAGATATAGGTTTATCCCCTTTAATTCTGTTTGTATTTAGAATCATACTTGTGAAATAAACTTGCATAAGAAGCAGCCCTGCTAATCAGAGGGTGAGAACAAGGAATTAAGATTCAGAATTCCTTCTACCAAGATGAATTTTGGCAGTGGAGGCTCTTGTTGTTCTCTCTGCTACAGTCTCCCAATGGAGGATTTGGGGAGAGATTTTCTCCACAATTCAGGCTTTTTCCTCCATTTCCTTCCCTTCACCTGGAGCAATGTAGCTGAGACTTTGGGAAACAAAAATCTCATTTTGCCATTCACTATCTTTGGGAGTGTTTAGCAGCAATTCTTTGACATCCTTAATTTCCAGTGTGTAATTTTAGAAGTCAGGCTCTCCTCCCTGCTGTGCTGGATTGGTTATTTAATAAAAAGGCCACTAAGATGAGAGATTTGCAAAGTGCTTCTTAAAATAATAGGTTTTGAAAGGTGAAAGCAACCATTACTGGTCAGATCTATGTTCAACATGGTCCTGAAAATGGATGTTTAATAGAACAAGTGGTTTGTGTGAGCCAAGGCCCTGCTGTATTGATCAGAGAAAATACCAAAACTTCCAACAAAGCAAAACCAGTACAAGTGTCAATATGTTGGGCCTTTCACCTGTCACTTGTGCAATCCACATGACAGGATCCTCTAAAGCCCTAATTTTCTGATGGAACTGAAGAACCCATTCCTTTCTTTTCTGTCAACACACATCTCAAGTGCACAATTTAACTTCATTTACCTATTTTTGTATTATGGCTCAGAAAATTCGATTTCTCGATAGTGCAAGCAAAAGCCATCCAAGCTGAAGTAAATAACAGCAATTTACTTGTAGAGTTGTGTTGCCCTTGTCCCCATATTTACTACTCAACCCAGACAAGATCTAGTTCTTCTGGAGGAGAATTATTGACGGCCCAAGGTTTGGTTGCTATAGAGAAGACTCTGATGAAGATGGAAGGATTTGTTTCAATAAACTCAGCTGACCTCTTCTTCAGAGAACAATTTTCTCTTATCGATGTAATTCAATAGGGCTTTAAATGACAAGATTCATGTGCATCCTTCACAGTATAAATCTGCTGCTCTAGGGCTTTTTTAGTTGTGTATCTCCTTGTGTGGGGAATTGGGTTATGCAGTGCTCATTGCTGTGTGTGACGATGGGAACAACCCATTTCAGAGGCAGGAACTTTGTGAAGGAATATCTGAACTTACCCTGTGTTGTTCAGCACTACTGGCCTTTTATTTATATATATATGTGTGTAGTCATCAGTGTAATCAGGTTTAAAATGGCTCAGTATTTTTATGACCAGTGAGTATTGATCCTAAAATCGCATTAGAGAGGAAGTTCATTAGCTGGATGTGAAGAGTCCTTCTGTCTTCAGCTCTGGAGAGCCCAGCCTGCAGTAGGAGTGCAGCAGGAGGTGATAGATGGTCATGGCAAGAGACAAACCAATACTCAGCTGGAGAAGGCACCACCAGGAACAATTAAATCCCAGTAAAAATACGAGGCGTTGCAGCACTCGCCTCCCCTCACCATTCCAGAGCTGCAAATGCCTCCTGCTCACAGGGCAGGAATTTCTATTAACAAATTTGCTTCAGTGACTAAAAAAGCAAAAGATGATTAATAAAGTGGGAATTCAGCTCTACAGTGACCTTGCAATCTTGGGTGTGCTTGTGTTTGTAAAATCACCCTGCACCTCACTGGGGCCTGGCCAAAGCACATGCAGCTCCTGTTTGACAAGAGTAATGACAAAGGGGAACATCCATATCCAGTCTTCTTTAATTCCTCTCCCTTCTCCTTTCAGACCTGGTTAAGGAGTTACATAAAGCTGTTCCAGGCTCCGTGCCAGCGCTGCGGGAAGTTCCTGCAGGATGGCCTGCCTCCCACGTGGAGGGACTTCCGAACCCTCGAGGCTTTCCACGACACCTGCAGGCAGTAGGAGCCCAGGGCTGCCACCACCAGGAGCCAGGGACAGCACTGGGGGCTCCACTTCTGCACCTCCCTGTCCTGAGCAGTGAGGTTGCACTGAAACATTTGACTCTGGAGCAGCCAGGCACGTGTGAGACTGATCCACCTTGGAGAAGAAGCTGTGTGTGATCCAAAGTGATCTGCCTGGGAAGATCTGGCAGCAATTATCATTACTCAAAGCTTTAATGGAAATGTCCATTGTACAGTTGGCGTTTTGTGACAGAATTTGCAATGCTGAGGACTTTTATAAGCTTGAAATAAATTTTGTATTCTCAAGATTTGTGCTGTTTTGTTATTTGGTCAGCAAAACCTTTGGGTTTGGTGTGGATTTTGCAGTGCTGTTCTTTTCTTTAGGAAAACTGGAAACATTTAAACATGCTGAAATGTTGGGGGGTGGCATTGTTGCAAGGCTGCTTATCTAAATGCTGGGGTTTTTTTCTGGAAGAGGAGATTATGACATTGATTAAACAATGAATTGATTAAACATGGAATTTCAAAGGCATGTGGCAGCTTGGAAGATGCAGTGTAACTTTCTAAGGCGGGGGGGAACAGATGTTTCCCTTTACTAAAATTGTAATGAGAAAATTTAACAAAATCTGCATGTATTAAGTGGTTAGGAAATGTGTGATGAGCAGTGACAGAAATAATTCAGCCCTAAAGCAGTTTCTGCAGTGCAGGTATGCAGCGTGTTTCCTAAATGATTTAAAATTACATGGAACGTGCTGGAGAAGGGCAGGATCCCTCCCAGCAATCCCTGAGCTTGGAAGGGATGGGAGAGTTCCATCCTGTGAGCCTTTGCTGTTTGTGCTTCCCCCAGACACAGGGAGAGGCCCCTGCTCCTGCCCCAGCCCGGGCTGTGGTGGCTGCAGTGTCTCCTCTGGAATTCTCCTGACTCCACATCTCCTGTGTCACCCTGACACCCAGTTGGATTAATTCCACTTTCATCCCTACAAACCACGAAGGCTTCAGTAATCAGCTGTTTTGGGAGCTGGGAAAGGGAGCTCTGGAGGACCTTGGTCAGTCCATTAATTGTCAAATAAATTAATGATGCTGCAGAGTTAATTTTGAGGTTCCTTCAGCCTTTGGACAAGCTTCTGTTGCAGGACTGGCTCATATGAAAGAGAAATTGTAATAAAATGCATGTTTATGACTTTGGAGGCACAACATTGTGTGTCAAGGATGAGAGTGTGTGTGTTTGAGGTTGTTATAATGAGATCTAATTTTTTTCCATATTATTATTTGTGATAATGTTCCCAGTCACCAAACAGAATTACCATAGCAGTGGGATAATGGCCATTTCAAATCCAGCTGCAGTTGAATTACCTAATGAAAACTTTTTGTGCTGTTATTTGACCCAAGCAGCCTTCTCAGTCCAAAGATCAGCCAAGACAGAACAACGTTTGCATCTTGGATGAGCCTGAGCCTTGGAAATAATCGGCCCCACTCTCCATCCTGTTCCTCTGCTAATTAGAAGTCCTGGCTTTCTGATAGCATAAGCATTTTTTTTTTTTTTTGTTACTATAAAGGTCATAATATGATATCCAACCTGCTTTAGGCATTGCTGGCTGCTCCCTTCTGTTTATGCTTAAATAATGGTGTAGAAAGCAAATCCTGAGGTTCACAAAAGTACCGAGTGTGGAATCGTGTCTTGGCATTTGGAGGTAATTAGTTGCAGAAAACAGCATTGTCCAAGTCTGTTAATTGAGCCTGAAATTTTAAACCTGTAACTGGGGCCTCTGATCTAGAGTCACACAATTCACTGTAGGCACCTCAGTACAAAAATAATTTGTCTCAATTGATGTGCAAGACAGACCCCTCTGTCACGTTCCTTCCCCTGAACTGCAGCAGAGGGATCAGGATCCTCTCCCCTTGCCAGGGCCCTGGCAGGAGCAGGGAGCTCTGTCCCTGCAAGCTTTGAAGGGCAACAGGTTGGAATATTTTCATTAGGGGGAGTGGAACTCAGCTCAGGAGTTCCAGCAGTTGGGATTCAGTCTGTGCCTGTCCCTGCTCGTTGTTGTGGCAGTCCACGTGCCTGGTTGTCCCTGGGATGTGGATTTCCAAGGAAAGCATAGGCTGCTCTGATGTGAGGGCTGGAAACTGGGAGGTCACTCCTAAGTACAGAGCCATTCTCACTCTTCAGAATTTCTGTGGTTTTTCTCAGCTTTGGATGCTGGGCATTATAATTATTTTTGTCCCCCTTAGAAATGGGTGACCAAAAGCAGTTTAACTGAAGAGGTAGTGACTTTGTTTTTTACCACTGGAGTTTGTTAAACTGCAGTTATTAAAGCAGTTCCAATCTCTAAGGCAAACACCAAGGACCATGGTCCATAATGAGTGGTTGGCTCTCACCTCTTCCAGAGCATCTTCCAGGCCTGCACTTCTCCTTATCCTCATTTCTGCAAGGCCAGCACTGCTGCAGAATCAGGAGTGGCCAAATTGAACAGAGAGAGAAAAGGAAAGTGATGCACATGCAGAAAGAAGAGTGCTGTAGTGGCTCTGGCTGTGACAGAGCTGAATCATCCCAGGGTGGTGGTTTCTGTGCAGGATCCACCCAGCTCCTCTCCTGCTGCAGGGCAGGTGCAGCCCCTCACCATGGGCACTGCCACTTGGTGTCACCCACCCTGAGCCCAAGCTGCTCCTCTGGGAAGAAATCCCCTTCTATTTTCCCCTGTGCAAAGCCCTCCCGCTGTGCTCCTGGTGCTGAGAGTGCTGAAGGTTACAAAATCCATCTTTTTGCTAAGAAAGCAACTTAATTAATGTCAAAGTTTCTCTGGTGAAGGGAACCCGCAGCAGATTCGCAGCCGCTCCCCTTTCCCTCCCCACACCCCTCCCCAAACAGCTTTAATTTCTCTGCCAATATTGGACAAATGTAACAGGCTAACTTTTTAATTTTCTACTCCCAGGTCTCCCTTGTCCCCTCATGCATTTTTCATCACAGCTCATGGCTCCCTCTCTGCCTGCCCTGTGAACAATATTGATCGACTGATTAAGCCATCAAGCCATGGCAAACAACTTTAATTTTCTAACCAAAGCCTTTTAGTTCTCTTTCCTTTCTTGTATATTTGTTGCCATTTCCCAAAGTTTTTAATGTTGGCTCAGAAACAAATACATTTTTTGAATTAGGCCCTGGGTTAATTGGTGCTGTGCAGCAGCCAGAGGAATCCACAGGGAAGTATTTACCCAGGAATGCAGTAAGAGACTGAGTGCTGTTGGTGTGGTCTCATTTCAAAGCTCAACCTTTTGCAGCAGGGGTGGAAGAACACGTGGGAAAGGTTTCCCTTTTCTCTTTGGCCCCTCCCAGGAGCTTTAAATTTTACAGAGTGGAATCCAGTTCCAGCAGTGCAGCCCCCCTGGCCACACCAACAGCTCTTGGGCTCTGGGTACCTGACAGGGCTCCTGCAGGTTCTTCAACCCCAAACTGGCATCCTTGGCTAAACCCCCCTGAAGGCTCACGGGTTTCACCCACCCCACTGCTGCTGCATGCTCTGAAAGCTGCTGGAATTCTGCAAATGTGAGAGCTGGGCTGCCTTGTAGAGCCCTTGTAAGCCCTGATGATGATGAATCCCAGGGCTGGCAGGTGGGTAGAAGCATCTTTCTTGCAAATTCAGAAGGTGTTTTCAGTGAGGCTTGTCAGAATCGCTCTGTGGGTTTGCAAATTGCTTTTCAAGGTAGAAATGTAACTTAAATATGAGGATATTTGTCTCTCACTGGCAGCCTCTGGGCTCTGTGTTGTGCTGTGGTGCTCCAGTCCTGTCTCAGGTGAGCAGGATGGGGGTTCTGGTGTGTGGCAGGTTCTCCATCCCAAGCGTTGTCTCCACAGCTTCTTCTGGTGTCTCCAGAACTGCAAATTCCAAAGATGTGGCAAAACCTTCCCAAAGTCCCCTGTCCATGGAGGGGGCAGTGCCAGGACTGGCCCCCTGCACACCCACTGGACTCTCCACCAGCTCTTACCTGGGGATCAGCACTCCTTGCTCTGTGCCAGGACACCCAGAGCCCAGCCCCTGGAGTGGGAGATGCTGGCAGGGAGGGGGTGAGGCTGGAGGCTCAGGGTCCCATTCCAGCTGTCACCCAAAATTGCGGGAAAACTTCAAATGTTCCTCCTGCCACCCTCACCTCTGCTGGTGTGACCCCAGCACGGATCCGTGCATGGATTTATTTCACTTCCATTCAAGAGAGGGGCAGATCAGCCACAGGCTGACCCCTAACACAGGTTCCATCCATGAGTTTGGCCCTTCAGGCCCTGCCCTGGTCCTCTTCCCCCAGCCCTGGGCAGGAGCTGTCTCATGGGGGCTGAACCCCAGCCCGAGCCGAGGTCTCCCCTGCCCCGGTTCACCACAAACGCTCCACTGCGAGTCAGGGCTTCTGTTCTAAACTCACCTGGTGTCCTTGAGAAGAGGAGATTTCCTGCAGGTAAACTGGCTTTCTTCACATCAGACATCAGCTGTTTTTCCCATGGTTATCCCCTGGTTGGAAGCAGCGGGGTGAGGAGGGAATTGGTTGTTCTGTGAGCAGAAGCCCCA
The DNA here is from genome assembly GCA_013401135.1 of Cettia cetti. NCBI lineage: Eukaryota > Metazoa > Chordata > Aves > Passeriformes > Sylviidae > Cettia > Cettia cetti. Next base: position 18,167 of record VZUI01048634.1, on the reverse strand, counting down.
AAACAAAGCTGGCTCTGAGTCGCTGGGGTTTGTGTCTCCTCTCTTGCTTTGAGGGGCAGTGATTGCAGTATCAGATAATTAGTTCCTATAAAGACATGTGTGTGTCATGAACTTGTTAGAATTTGTGAGGTTGTCTTTCTTCTTCCCTTTTAAAAGCAAATGATCAAAACAAGAGACATCTCCAGACATGCTCCTTGTTAACACAAGGAGAGCAGTGACCCTCTGGAAGGGCAGGGGTGTGTCCCTGCAGCAACCAGGATTTTTTATCAGCTGGCATTTTATCCTCTGTAAAGTTCAACAGCAGCACTAATACCTGATTACTGGGTTTGTGTCATAAAAATGAAAGGGGGATTAAAAAAAAATGAAGTATGGCACAGGAATGTAAATGGGCTTTTATTGTCCTTTGAGTTGGGAGAACTCAGGGACAGCTGAGCATTTCTCGTTTTATTTACTTTTTTATGTTAATAAGGAGGCTAATTTAAAATGGGAGTCCTTGTAGTTGGTAATAGACTGGGTTGTGCTGATTAAAAACTTACTCTGAAAACCAGAGGGCCAGGATCAAGGACAGAGAAGTTTTGTTATTCAGGAGCTGAGACTGAACAATTTGAGTTTAAAGGTGCCCCACGCTCTGGTCTTCAGCATCTCCAACAGTTCCTGCAAATCACCTCAGGAGTATTACCAGAAAACAACAAATATGTGAAAAATATTAATGGTGAGATCATTTGGAATTCATGAGAACAAATATTTGCGTGGAGAACGTGATTCCGAGAGTGGCGCTCGGGACAGCAACGCAGGCTGGGATTGATGTTCCCAATTACAATTAACCCGTGCTACCATCATCTCAGCTACTGAGTTTCAAACAAGCTGCTCATTCGGCATCTGCAGGTGAAGAATTATGAGCAGGAAATTTCGGTGTAGCCTTGGTATAAAAATAAAGCTGATGGAGAGGAGCAGCAGCCTGTGCCTGTGCAGCGCTGCCGTGCCCTTGTCTCTCACCAGCAGCACTTCCTCCCTGCATTTTGGGTTTATTAAGGTATTTTTAGCCCTTTTTCTTTCCTTACAGCCTCGCTACTGTTGACAATCCCTCTTTAAAATGCTGAAAAGGAAGCGGGAGCGCTTTTTTAAAGTGTCACCAGCCGGGGCTCGGGGGCGACAATGGGCTGCGGGTTCGGAACAATCCCGACAGCAGCCACAGGCAGGGGTGACCTGTGGCCACCGCTCATTTTCTGCTGGATAAAAAACTCCGCCAGCCGTCGGTTCCTGAAGCCGGCGGGGCTGGAACCTGCTGGGGGACCCGAGGGGAAGGGAAATGTCAGATGAGAATGGGAGCCCGCAGAGGAGCCGGCTGGGAGGGAATAAAGGCGGTCCCGGAGGGGAACAGAGCCAGGTGATGTCCCCAGATGCTGAATTGGAGCAAAAATTGCTAAACCACGACCTTAACAGGAGGCTTAATTAGATTTTGTTTTCTTTCTCTGAGGTTTTACCCAGCTCTCCTATAAATCCTGCTCTCATGATGAATTCCTCCTGAGCCGGGAGGTGACTCTGATGAAATGCTCACACGTGCTTCCAAAACCCGAGCTTCTTCCCGAGCGTCCCAAAACCCAGTTTTCTGACAGAAATCTGCTCCCAGCTAAGGGGAGGGAGAGAAGCCGTGCTGGTCCTTCACATCAAGGTCTGCTCTGCTCAGGGCCTGTGTGGTTCCCTGAGCTTTGGGGTGTTTTTTCTCCCCTGGATCTGCAGATGAAGCAACTGATGCTGCTGCAGGATGTGCTCCTGGCCTCAGCTCAGGTGCCACCTGGGTCTGAAGCCGTGGAAGGTTATAGCCAAATTAAATTCATTGTATTAAGTACTTTTCTCCTACAGAAAAACATGAGGAAATTAATCCCAGAGTATTCAACAAAACACGCCAAGAAGCAAAGCTGCCAAGCTCTCCCGGTTTGCTTTTTGTTTTCACTGAGCCCCTCGCTGTAATTACAAATATCCATGAAATTAAAACTGCAAATTGCTGAGGTAGGAAAGTGGAAAGGCCGGGCTGGAAAACTTTAAATTGCTGTGACAGGACATTCTTCCATCCTTAAAGCAGCAGTGGGGGATCAGGAAGGAAGTCCTGCCAAACTCACCTGACAAGCGTGTTAATTGTGCTGGGAAAACACAGGTGAGCTCTCCAGTATCATCACTGCTGGTCCCTGGAGAGTTTGCAGGTGTGCAGGGGCTGCTGCCCTCTGCAAGGCAGAAATTCCCAAACTTGCTCAAGAAGCTTTAAAACCTTGCACTTTCCTCACAAGCTGAGCTCTAATCTTTGGGTATAGTCCCACATTTGACACCCCAGTTTCCTGTTAAATCAGTTAAACTGGTTTATTTCTTCTGTTAAAAACCCTTTCAGTTCTTTTACTCCTGATGGACTGTTAACTCAGCAGAAAGGCTGGTATTTAGTTTTCATCCATGAATATTTTTAAGGATTTTCTTGGGGGAGAAAGGGTGGTTCACCACTGCTCAAAAAGCAGTCAAACATGGGCAGGCTCTGAACTAGAAAAGAGCTGAGTTATCTCTTTTTTAATACAAGCCACCTTATAGCACGAGGTGGAGAAATCGATGCACCCTCACCCTGGTTATCAGAAGCACTGAAAATATTCAACATTAAATAGTGGTGATATAAACAAAACCTAACACCTTCAGCCCTTGAGATTAAACATGGATTTACTTTATTTTTCCCAAGTCTGGTGCCACCAGGGCTCTGCACAAGCACGGTGTGAGGCTTGCTGGAAAGAGAAAGCAAAGCTTTTGAAGGGCACTCAGAAGGCAAAGTAATTAAATTTTCAAAAAACGAAACAGAAACAAAAAACCCACCTTGAAGTCACTGTTTGTTAAGCTGCACTTTAAATTGGTGCTGCCAACCAGAACTTTTCTCCTGTAAGGCTCCTAGCATGGAGTAATGTGCTTTTGGTCTCCTTGGATGCCATTTGAGTTCTGTTGTTTTATCACCTTTAGATAAAACTGGGTTTTTTAAGACTCCTATTTCAAAGAAATAACTTTGGGATACCTGGCATTTTGTCCTCTCCCCTTGTTATTTTGAGGAAGCTGCAAAAAAACAAGAGTTTCTTGGCTTTTCTTTATTGCACTCAAAGGCCACTGGGGCTGAAGGGTCTCCTGGCTTGAAGCATCCTTCAGCCTGAGCTCTGAGGTGCTTTTGGCACACGTGCTCCTCTCTGTCCTCCAGGTTTGTGCTCAGATTTCAGCAGCCTTCCCCCTGTGCTCAGTGTCTCCTGAAATCAGGAGAACAATCTCCTGAGTTTCACCACAAGCAGCAATGCTGGGTTTTTACTGATGATGGAAAACTGCTTTTCTTTAAAATGTAAATTTTGAAGAAGGGTTATATTTACATCTTTCATCCCTCAGGTATCACAGGCTTCACAGCCTCTGTTTAATCATGGATTGATTGATGCCAATAGGAGTTTTCCACTGCTTCCACAGATCTTGGCCAGGTCCCAGGGTGCAGCAATGCAACAGGGGATGCAGCAGCTGTTAAACCTCACGGGGTGATGCTGTAGAACAAGTGGAGATGCTTTGTCAGCCTGAATAAAACACAGGAAGCTCGTGGGCTGGATCTGACCCCTGGAGCAGCAGGAGGTTGGAGATGGGTCTGGGCAAAGAGCCTGGATTGCAATGTTGATTTTATGACCCCTCCAAGGCTGTCCCTGCAGCTTCTGACTGAGCTTGGGACCTTCTGAGGACAGAGGGGACCTGGAGGATGGCACAGGGACACAGGTGTGCTCCAGGGGTGTCCATGGGGCCTGGGACTGGGGTGCTGGGTGAGAAGGGAGGTGCTGCTTGATGCTCATCTCAGTCATTGTGTGGGAAGGGGAAATGAAGCCTGATGTTTCTGAGGGGAGAGAAAGAAGGGATCTAGAACTGATGCCTTAAGTTTTAGCTTTTATATTTTTCAGATCAGCATTGCTTTAGTGTGTAACTCTAAAAGTCACAGCCCGTCAGCTGCTCTTCTCCCATTTCATTCAGACAAAACAATTTCTCTCTAGGCCTAAAACCCAAGGACACCTCACTTTCTCAGGCCCTGAAAAATGTAAATAACAGAGAATTAGGGGGGCCAAACTGGGGGAATGGGACTCCATTACCTGAAGCTGTAATTGAACAATTAACATCTGATATGCAAACAGACCAAGCTTACAGCTGTCCAAAAAACTCGTGGCAGTCATCCTCCTTGGGACTTGAGACTCCTGCACTGCCCAAGGTGTCCCCTTTGAAGGCTTTCCAATAAATACCCACCTTTATCTCTGGCTAGCCTTTGCTCTAGGCAGCCTCTCCAGGCATCAAGACCTCAAGAGGAGGGATGGGGGGTGATCCATGGGGACACCCACCCGTCTTTGCACCAATCCCATGGACAAGGGGGTGCCAGCCCCCAGTGCAGGCTGGAGGAGCACTGGCCTGTCCTCTTCTCCAGCCACTGTTTGTAGGAAGCTGTTTCTGCCACCAGGACCTGCTTACAGGCCCTGAAATGCCCCCACACTGTGTCACACACAGCTCGTTGTGTGGGGGGCACGTGCTTGGGTTTGCCTATAGAAATATCCATAGGTGTGGTGTAATATGGACATACATCACTTTTTTTTTTTTTTTGTAATGGGCTTGATCAATCTGTGCTGCAGATCCCCCACTCCCCCCATCCATAATGATCCATCTGTCTGCAGCACAAGATTAATAGCAGCCCGTTGGAGAACATTAGGATGACATTATCTGGAAAGAGAGCAAACACCATCTGAAATTAGGATTGGAGTGGGATTGACAGTCCCCGTTGCTGGGGAAAAAGGTGAGGGATTGCATGTTCCCATCAAAAAAAACCCCCAGTGCACAGGTTGGCAGCAAAGTGTGGGCAGAGTTTTGCTGGGGGTGGCTCAGCCTCAGGGCCAGGATGGGATTGAAGGAGCCAAACAGAGGCACAGCTCCATGGAATGCTGGAGATTAATCCAGAGCATCACCAAAAGGTTTCTGAACACCAGGATTTCACACATCTGGGACTAACTTTTTCCCTGCATGAAGAACGGATGGATTTTCTTTCAAAGATCTCAAATCCCAAGGGGTGAGGCCCCAAGAGAGGCTTCAAAGCCACCACTCTCCTATCACATGCCTTCCAGAAGCTCAGTGCAAAGAGCAGATGGAATTGTCACAGCTTTCCCCCCTCTGCTCCCTCTCCATTCCCAGCTCTGCTCCACGACCTGTAACTCCACGTCCTCTACTCGTCCTGCCCTGAACTATTCAGTTGCAGCTTTTTCTCCTGAGCTCAGTGCTAAAAATACTTTAAAGGTAAACCCTGGAGTGGCTCCTTCCACTGATTCATCCTGCTCCTGCCTCCTCCTTCCCCAACAATTTCCCCACAGCTGAGCTGGCCCTTTTATCCCACTGGAAACGTGGTATTGATCTCCTCTCTTTACAAAGGGAGGGGAACCACGGCCCCTTTCATCCTCTCCTTGCACGGCCTGATCTCCGGGCCCGCTTCGCCTCTGATGAGGGGAGGGTTTTAATCCGAAAGGATTGGAAATCTTTGCCTTATCAAAGAATCCCCTTGCTCTGCCAGGGCCTCAGATGGGGGCTGCAGAGAGCAGCTGGAAAAATAGGGAAGCAAAAGGGATGCTCAGGAACCAGCCCCAGGTGTTTGTAGGGGTGGGACTGCAAAGCCAGCCCAGCATCCCGTGGCAGGAACCCTGGTGCAGGATGGAACCAGCCACGGCTCCAGGTGAAACCCAAACTTTGTCTTTGTGTAATTCCCTCCCTCCCTCCCTCCCAATTCTTCATTAACTCAGTTGTTTTTAAGCGTGAACACCGGGGCTGTAAATCTGAGGCCATTTCGCAGGTTAGGTGAACTGTGAAAAGCAGATTTGCACAATTTGCAGATTGCTTGTTGAGGTGAGAGCTAATGCTGCTGACTCACGAGCTGAGCTGATGCTCTTGGCAATCCTTCCCCTCTTCCAGCTATTTCTATGCAGCCCTTCACCCCTCTGGGGCTTTGGCAGCATCCAAAGTTTACTCCAAGAGCAGAAGTTTTCTGAATCCAGCAAAACCACCTGTTTTCCTCCCAAATGATGCAAATGCACCGCAGTCTCTTCCAGACCCTGGCCCCAAATCTGCTTTTAAGCAGTCTCAGCTCCAAGCAGCAATTAGTATTCAGGCAGGAGGACCTTGGGAGCGGCAGGAATGCCTCGCCTCCATCTTTATTCATAATCCAAAGGCGTGTTTGCTCTCCGGGCTGGGGCTGCTGCAGTGCTGGAGCAGCCAGCTCTGCCTGAGCCCCACAGGACCTCTCAGGTGCTCCCAGGCTCTGTTGGTTTTTAGCATTTCTGGAGCATTTCTGAGCTCAGGCTCCAGCCCAGCCCGAGGGGAATAGAAACCCCTCCCAGCTCAGGGCTGGGGAGCTCAGCTCGGGCTGAGGGGCAGCAGCTTCTCCTGCTGTGTCTGCTTGGTTTGCTCTGCACACCACACCCACACCCACCTCCTGTTGCTCCTCATCTCCTCTGCACATAAAGCTGCCTCCAGGTACCAGCTGTGTTTCCATTGATCACTTGGAATTCTGCAGGGGAGAAAAGTTTTCCTGCCCTGGGCATCATTCCCACCGACCCTGCAGTTCCAGGGCCTCCAAGACTAAGGAAAAGCATTTGTTCTTCCAGGGCTTTTAGACTGACATTTGTGCAGAAATGGGGATTTCTTTAATCTTGGCTTCTCTCTGTGGTTTGCATCCTCCTCCCAGTGGATAACGAGCTCTGGAAGTTTAGCAGCATCTCCCAGCACCTGCTGTGTCCCTGGGCTGGGATTTTCTGGGAGGAAAGGGTGAGGAGATGTGATGCTTTTGAGGAGCAAGTTTTGATGTCTCTGGCTGGGCCACGGCAGCGTCCTGAGCTGCCACAGAGCAGCTGCCACAAGAGAAACCCCTCAGCAGCCCCGTGCTTGCACTGCCCAGGGAGAGGCAGTGATAGATTAATCTGAACAAAGATTGATCAATAATTTATGCCGGTGTTTTCACTCACCTGGGGCTTAGACAGACTTTGATATGATTTGATGAGGTCGGACCCACCCCGCTTTAATTAAACATGATGCTGAAAATTAAAAGGAAAACCTATTGGCTACTGGAACTGAAATCAATCTGTGATCAGTAACAAGAGACTGATTAAAGAGGTGATGCCCAGGAAGGAACGGGCAGGTTCAGCAGACGCTTCCTGAAGGCGAGATTAGCGGGACATATTGAATGTAAATACAGCTATTGGCATTTTGTCACGGCGTGGCCTTTAGCAGCCGAGCTGTTTGTGTGCCTTGATGAATGGCTTTGCACCGGGGAAGGTGCTGCGGGAATTCAGGGCTGAGCTGGAGGCACTCCCGGAGCATCACGGGGGGGTTGGATGGGGACAGCAGGGAGTGCGGGGAGCAGCAGAGCTGAGCCGAGCCCCCCGTGCCCACCTCCCCTGCCCGGGTGTGCAATCGCACAGGCAAAGGTGGGCATCTCCCTGCCGGAAAGCCAAGCGCAGCTTGGCTTTCCGGCAGGGAGATGCCCACCTTTGCCTGTGCGATTGAGGATCTGGGTGTCCCGGGTGTGCTGCTGCCCTTCCCTCTTCCCTGGGCCGGGCTGGGCTGTGCAGGAGCCGCTGGGCACTGCCGGCAGCCCGCGGGGTGATTGCGGAGCCAGCGCTGCGCAGGGACGCGTTAAGCAGCGCCGCGTTCGCCCAGGGAAGCAGAGATGCTCCTGTGACACAGGAGCCGGGTTGAAGCCAGAGCTGGAAAAAAGAGAGACCGAAGCTTTCTCTGAGAGATTCTCTCCCTGGAATGCGGCCCTGAGCCATCCCTCCTGCGGGGGCTGCTCTCGGTGTGTGAGTGGGAAGAGCCTGGGAGCCACAGCTCACAGCCTGGAGCATCCCCGGGTGCGGGGACATTGGCCTCCTCTCTTTGCAGGATTGGATTTTTCACCTGAAAAGCAGAGAGGAAAAGGAGCTGAAACCTTTCCTCTGTTTCCAACCCAGCCTCTCTGCTGTTCCATACCAGACAAGGTGGACAAACAAGAGTTTTTCCAGCCCCATGTGTCCCTATCCTTTGCCTTCCTCTCCATGACAGAGCCTGGAGAGATGGGACAGGGATGAGGACAGGGACATGGATGGTTCCTTCCCTCAGCTGCTGCACTTGCTCTTTTTTAACTTCCCTGCCAGTTTACAGGAGGAAAGAGACTCTGGTGGGAGAGGTCCAGGATTTTAAGAGTTTCAGAGGGTGAGGGCAGGAGATGGAGTCCCCTGGGGAAGGCAGAGCTGGGGATAAAGCACCCTTGAGTTGTGCTGTGAGAAATGGCTGGATTTGGAGGCGAGGGGGAGAAGCCCCCCTAAGAACAAGGTGACTCAAGTGCCTTGGAAAAAGCCTTTGCCATCCATTACTGCAGGAAGGAGCTCAGGAATGGGGGTCTGAGTGTGATGGGCACCCCAGGGGGACAGGGATGAGGCAGGTGAGGGACAGCACGTGAGCTGAGGGACCTGCTGGTCACTCAGGGGTTTGGAAGCTGCTTCCTCACCTGCCTGCCTTGTTGGGGCTTTGATTCCTCACTGACAGCCCGCTGAAGGATTGATCTGAGCCGGGATAAATAATTCATGTGCTTTTTTGGGTTTTTTGAGCAGCTGTGAATTCTGAGATGTGAGCTCTGCACAGCAGACGCTGTTGGGACTAAAAGAACAGTTTGAGGAGAAAGCTGTATATTTTTGTTGTTGTTGTTGTCTGATGCCGTTTATAATTTTTAATCTCCTTTCTCTTTTTCTCCTTTATTTTTTGGGGTTTTTTGTTTGCTGTTTTCTTCCCACACAGAAGGCTGGTTTGTTCCTGAGGCTCTCAGCATGTGGCTGTGGCAGAGGCAGCGTCCCAGCATGAGGGGATGGCTCCACCAGCCGAAGGCACTGGGTGGATCTGTAACCTCTGCCTGCAGGGAGAGGCTGCCCCAGGGTGTTCCCTGCTGGCAGCTGCATCTCAGATCCACCTCTGGAGCCCGTACTGCTCCCAGCCCTGACGTTCAGGGGGCTTGGAGAATGCCTTGATTCCTGTCTCACCATCAGGGATCCTCTGGGAAAATGAGAGTGGGAGCAGAGCGTGGAGGGGAGAGGGGCTGAGGAACTTTCTCTGGGGGTGTTTGGGCACAGGGATGGAAAAGCTGCTTGACAAAACAGCATCTGCACAGCCTGGGCTGCCAAAACTGCCCCCAGCCCTGGGTGAAACCCCTGTGACAATAGACAGATGATTAAATGGTATTTAATGTTTCCCAGGTTATCTGGTGGCATTCATTAGCTGAGAACCCTCCTAAATCTTTACCATCAGTTTGAAATCAGCTGTGCAAAGATGTGAACGTTGGCAGGAGAATTTCCAGCTTAACCCCCTGATTTCACTGAACACCCACGGGCTGACTCCAAGAGATCCCAGGAAGGGAAAATGGGGTTCAAAAGATTTCATAAGGCAAAATTAATGATAAAAATATTCCCTTACAAGTCAGCCAGAAGTTTTATAGCTGGGTTCCCAGCAGAGGCAGGCAGTGCAGGGAGGCAGCTGCAGCCACATCTGGGGGGATCTGCTAATGCCAGTACAAGTCAGTGCGGAAAAATCTTTGCTGTAGAGAAGTTTATTTTGGAAAACAAGAACCAGAGGCAGCCCCTGCAGTGCTGAGAGGTCTGTGAAGCTGCCTGGGAGCCCCTGAAGGCACTGCTGCTGCCATCAGCCTGCCATGGAGGGGAGAGGGGAGGTGAAGAGGGAGCTCTTTCCCTTCCTGCCCCCCAAACTCCCTAAGTGCTGCTGTGTGAGCCCAGAAAGCCCTTCCTGGGCTGCAGGGTTTGCAGCTGAGCTGCTGGGGAGGCTTCTGCAGCCCTTGGAGAGAGAAGAGCTGAGTCTGGACACATGTCCCTCATGCTCTGCACTGGCAGGATCTTCTCCAGGGGTGCAGGGACAGACCCTCACCCTGCCCTGGGAAAAGGCTGGGGTTGGGGCTGGGCCCTTGGTGGCTCCACAGGCCCAGTTTTGTGGCTTTCACTCCAGGATGGGCTTTTCTTTTTCCCTCCAAACAGCTCTTGTTGGCCAGAGCAGCATGTGGCCATGTCCCAGGGAGGGGAGGAGGGTGTGTTGAGGGGTTCTCACCCCATCACCTGACTCTTCCAGGATTTCATTTGTTTGCTGTAGCAAACATTGGACCTGGGAGGAAATCTTCAGGGTCACCATTCCAGCAGGTCCTGGGCTCCCAGAAGCTGATGGACATCTCCCTGCTGCAGCTCCTGAGGGGGGAGAGGATCCCACCCTGATGGACACTTTGGGCTGAGGCCCATCAGCCACGAGCGGTTTCAGGCTGATGAAAATTATTCATGAACTTGTGCTGAATTAGATGAGGACTTGATGAATGGGGGGGGTTGGGTTTTGTGTCAAAATGTTTCTTCATAATCTTTAAAAGATGGAGTGTCCTGACTCTTTGTTTTGAAATGATGTGAAAATAACTAAATTTGGCCAACACTAATTTCATAAAGAAGGAGAACACCTACACAGCGTGAAGCATTAGGTTTGGTGGCAAAACATTCCCCATATTTTTTTCTTTCATTTGCTTATATTGACAAGGGAAGGAAAGAAGAAGCTTGAGGGGATTTGGTTTGAGTTTCTTTTTCCTGAAGGCCACAGCAGTTTTTCTATCTTTTGCTGGGTGGGTGGAGGTGCTCAGGAACAATAAAGCAATATTTGTTTTTTAATTCTTGGCCTGTTCCAAAGAGGAGGAGGAAGATTCTTCAGCAACAGTAAGTTATCTCCAACATGCCAGGCACACAGGGGCTGTTCTCCTCGCTCTCTGCACCTCAGTGAGCACATCTGCTACCCCAGCACCTCCCTGCAGACCCAGCTTCCCTTCACTGGTGAGAAAAGCAACAGAGGAGCCCCTTGGGTTGGACACATAGATGGTTAATCAGCCAATTAGTTAATCAGTCTCTGGGATCCAGCTGCCAAAGCAGTTTGCTGGGGTTTGTTTCTCTTTGGTGGCTTAATGATGCTCACAACACCTTTTCCTTTGGACCAGGCAATGGACCCACAGCAGTGAAACCCTGACATCAAGAGCTTCATCTGCCCATTCCCGTGGCTGCCACAGAGGAGGCACAGCTGTGCCAGGCAGAGAAGATAAACACTTGAAACGTGGCATGAAGGAGGCTTCAAACACCTCTGCTGCCTGCAAAAAAAGGTTTCTGTTTCCATCTCCCTTCCTGAAAGCCACAGAGATCACAGGGAACAGGTGGAAATCTGCAGTGAGACATTATTTATTCATGGCATCATGTGCAACCACCCTGCAAAGAGCTGGCGTGGGGAAGGTCACTGTGATTCAGGTGGATCCTGCTCACATTTTCCATGTTGGGGTGGTGGAGCCCTGCACTGAGTGGGACACTCACATTTCTTGCAGTTGGAAAAACACAGGGAAAGCTCAGGAGGGGTTTTTTTGGTGGAAATTGCTTGTAACACGGTTCCTGTTGAAGATCAGAGCAGCTGCTCTGCCCCAGTGCAGAGGGGTGAAGCGAGCACCTTCTCTTGGAGCTGCATCCTTGAGGGAGCTGCAGCATCACCCCAAGTCTTCCACGCTGGCTGAGACCAGGATGCCTCAGAGAGGCACAACAGCCAAAAGGCAGGAGGGAGCAGGCTCTGTCCCACTTTTCCAGGGTTCCTGCAGGAGCTGAGGGGTGCTGCAGGATGCACAAGGTCCCTGGATGTGCTGCTCTCCCCCAGCGCTGCTCCGGCTGCTGCATCCATCCCGCTGCCATTCCGGCTCCTCCTCGGACGAGTTCTTCCTTTCAGGAATGGTGGCACAAGAGGCGATGGGAAAGGAGGCCCAGTGTGGGAGGGGGACGCCAGTTCAGCTCCGTTCATCAGCAGGAGATGAAATGCTCCCGGCCGGAGCGCGCGGTGCAATTACGGTGATGAGATTCGCGGGTAGTTAGCACATCGCTGCTAATTAATTCGCTGTGTTACAGGATCTGGCAAAGGGCTGCCGGCGCCGAGTCTCCTGCAATAATTCACCCAGCAGAGAAAATGAACCATAATGAGAGCTGATGGACAGCTTCAACAGGCAGCACTTCATCCCATGTGGGAATAGCATTGCACTCCTGAAGCTTTCCACTGTCCCAGACACCAGCGTGGAAGGAAGGAAACCCCTTTTTTTTTTAGCCAAATCTGTGCTGATTATTTGGGAAAGCAGAATTGATTTGCTGTTGGCACCTTTTGCTTTAAAAGTGCCTCAAGAACCTGCACAACACCCACAGCACAGCTGTCAGTCAGACACAGCCACCTCCACCCTGCAGGTGGGCAGGAATGGTGCTGAGGGGGGATCCCCACATCCCACCACACAACAAGAACCAGGCCCTTGGGGCACCCTGCGTCCTCTCTTGTCCAGGTCATGCTGGTTTCTGATGTGCTCAGCAGGGATGGCCACAGGGCGTCCATGCCTGAATGTCACCTGCCCTGTGCAAGGTCACCTGTGCTGCACCCGTGGTCCTCGAGCGTCCTGGCAGCTGTCACATCAGGCATTTAAAACAAATAAAAAAAAACCAACAGAGAACTGATCCTGGATGCTCAGAGGATGTCTGGGAGCAGATAAACTGCACTTGCATGCCTGGCCATGACCTCTCCGGGGCTCCTGCCCTGGCTGAGACCCGGGGCTGGCTGCTGGCTCTGACTCCTTGTGAATGGCTCAGGGCCTTGGAGAAGTGCCCAGTCTGCTCCTGCCTGGAGCCAGGCTCTCATCAGCTCACAGTCCATCGATGGGCTGGTGCTGCATGTCTGATTGCATTTGTAGTGCTGCTGCCCTCCCTGGGCCTGGCAATTGCTTCTCCATCCAAAAGCAGAGGATGCTCAGGGGCTCCTGTGTGAGTCAGTCCAGAGAAAGGGACCTGGGTGTTTCCAGAGATGGGGCTGGAGCTTGGTGTGGGGTGAATGTCACCTCGGGGCATTGGGCAGCAGCTGTCCCAGCTCTCTGGGAGAAGCTGCTCCTTCCACCCACTCCCAGAGGCTCTTCCTTGCTCCTTTGATCAGTTTGATCACACGGTGAAAACTGTCCCCACATGCTGGCAGCAGAGCTGTGATGTCCCTAGCCCAGGTGTTCAGGACAAACCCAGGCCACTGTGCAAAGCTGGGTGCTGGGGCTCTCCAGGTTTGGCCAGGCTCCCTGCTGCAGGAGAATTGTCCCTCAGCCCAGGTAATGTCACTCACAAGGTGGGTCCTGGGGAAGTTCAGGTTGGACAGGGCCTATGGAACAGCCCGGGCTCCTCTCCCCTTCTTTTGTGTGCAAAACTGATAAAGAAAGAAAGAAAGAAACAAACCCCAACCATAAAACCAAATCAAACCCAACCAGTTCTTCAGCTTTATTTGGATGGAGGCCCAAAACACAGTCTGGCAAGGCCCTGCACAGCACAGATGGAAATCCTATCTGGGGCTACTGACTCACGGCACTAAAAAAAACCTGTTAGTCAACGATCAAAAGGGCTGGAGCTCCTGAAGAAACCCTCCATGGTCCCTGGGGGGATGCTCCACTGGCAGGGCACAGTTCCCTGGAGCTGCATCCCCCTGGGATGCTCCAGGGGTGGTGGGTGTTGAGCACTGGAGGCCTCAGCAGGGTGATGATGTGGATGTTATCGACCTGGATCTTCACCTCCCCCTCTCCTGTTTACTGACTTCCCATCCCTCCCCTGTGCACTGTGTTTTTTAATCCATCCAAGTCATGGCTTGCTTGAGTGGGGCCAGCCATGGGGTCAGTGCTAACGATATGCTAATGAGGCTGGGGCAATCAATTCCCCCTAATCAGGCAATCGATCCCCACTGCAGGTGCATCAGATCTTGGGCTGTGTGGGAGCAGCATCTGATTTTATTATTGAGGGGTTCTTTCAAGCCATTTGTCACAGCAGAAACAGACTTGGAGGAGACTTACAAGGCTTATAATAAAAAAAATAATTCAAAAAATTAAGAAGGTTTGGGGATTGGAGCATTCTTTTGAATCCAAGAGCTGTTTTGCTGGAGGTGTCTGCTACAAAAGAATGGGGGTTTAGTGGGGTTTTGGTCTCCTGTTTGCTGTAGTAGCCACAAGCAGATGCACAGAAGCGAGCAGGAAGAGGATTTTTGATCCCCTGTAATATGATTGAGCCCTCTAATAGATTATAGTGTCAACTATTTTTAGCTCAGGGAATTTCCTGAGACTGGTGTTGTTTGCCCCCTCTCACTGAGCTCCTCATTCACTTTCCCCTTCAGGTTTTTCCACCCTTGGATAGGAATTTCAGCAGCTCAGATGATATGGGGAAACCCATTTAACCACCTCTAGTCTCTGCACGAGGAGAGGGGAATTAAAATCCCCTGGTGTCACCAGAATGGTCCCCTGTGCACCTGGAAAAGAAGGAAGTGTTGGGGAAGGCAGCTCTGCAAAGCCTGCACAGGCTTCCTATTCCTTGGGTTTCAGTGTCTGGAGGAATTTTTTAATTCCAAAGGTTGGAATTAAAGTTGCATGTGTGTAATGTCACACAGTCCCAGCGTGGGAGTAGGGATGTGCATCCATCCCAGGCCTCCAGTGCGTGGATTTGATGGGAAACACCCTCACACTGAGCCCAAACAGCTCCTCCCTGGACTGGTGGTGATGCTCAGCTCCTGGCACAGCCCCCTCAGCCAGGATGGCAGCAGGGCTGGACCTGTTCCTCAGCCCCAGCAGGAGCTGCAGCACTGGCACCCAGCAGGCTCGCTGAGTTAATTAGAGATGTTGGGATTTATGTTCTTGCTTGGGGCAAAACCCTCTCTCCAAAACAGCCCTGCCCTGGATTAAGCTGGGTGGCACCCAGAGCCCCCCATGGATCCACACAGATTTTTCACCAGGGCTCAGATCCTACATCCTCATTCAGCCATGCCCAGGGAAACAGAATAAAGAGCCAAACAGCAAGAAATGCACTGTAAAACTGGCCAGTGCCTCTGAAGTGACAGCACGTGGGAGCAGAAGGAGCAAACCAACCCCTGGGAGGGAAAAGCACTGGCACCACCAAACAGAACTTGGGAGCAAGAGACCCTGCAAAGATGATGGAGGAGCTGCTCACTTGAACAACGTGGTGGGTGACAGAGGTGGAGGCAGCTCTCAGGGGGCACTGGGAAGTCACAGGATTGCCCACGGTGCCAGCATGGGGCTGACCAGCAGCATTTGCCCTGTCTGGGGGGGAGATGGGCAGGGAGGTGCTATGGGGAGGTGAATCTTGTTGGACACATCTTCTGGCAGGTCAATTAATTCTGCACCTTTTCTCCCCTGGCCAACCTGTCAGTTCCAATATTATCATTAATTAGAACACAGGCCCAGAGTCAGCTAATGCAGTGTGAGCTGTGAGCTGCGAGCTGTCCCATCCCGGGCTGCTCCTGCTGCACATCCCGGTGCCACGGGATGCCCGCGGTGCTCAGGGACCCAGGGCTGCTCCCGGCCCTGCCCGTGTGCCTCAGCAGCTCCTGCCAGCGCTGCTGAGTCAGCAGGATCCGAGCTGCAGCTGAGTCAGCAGAAGCACGGTCGGTGCTGGCTGTGCCCCTGGGAAAGCTGCACCCGAGGGGGAGCAGC
The DNA here is from genome assembly GCA_013401135.1 of Cettia cetti. Lineage (NCBI taxonomy): Eukaryota > Metazoa > Chordata > Aves > Passeriformes > Sylviidae > Cettia > Cettia cetti. The sequence continues at coordinate 2,569 of VZUI01048634.1, read as the reverse complement.
CACAAACGAAGCAGAGGAAGCAATGAGATGTTTCTGTGGGTCTGATGTCGTCTGTGGCCAGGCAGTGATCCCAGCACTGGAGGGAGGGGAGCAGAGAAGGATTTGGCCCCACAGGTACTTGCTGACAGGTGATGTTACAGGTGATGTTACAGGTGATGTTACAGGTGAGGTTACAGGTGATGTTACAGGTGAGGTTACAGGTGAGGTTACAGGTGAGGTTATGGCAGTTTGGGTCCCACAATCACCCCAGGATTGGGTGCTGGGCTCTGAGTTCCCTGAGCACAGAGTGGGTGCCACCCCAGCAGAAGCTGCAGGGCCCTTCAGGCCAAAGGCACCCCCGGGTGGGGCAGTGGGCTCCCCAGACATGGGGGTCACTGCAGCCACTGAGCTTGGCACAGAGCAGCCCCTGCCCTGGCCAGAAAGCAATGGGGTATTTGGGATGCTGAGCTGGGCACAGTCACCTCTCCCCCAGCACTCCCTGTGCCAGCCCCTCCTCATGTCCATCCCCTCCTGCTTCCCTCCAGCATCCTTCTCCTGGGACTGGCATGTCCCTGATGTCATTGCAGCTTGTCATTGTCACCAGTTGCAGCCAGAGTTGGCATTGCCCCTCTCAAGGTCGGGAGGAGCTTTGGGGTTATCTCTGTGCTCTCCCCAGGCTCCACTTTCCCACCACCAGGCTCTCTTCATCAGCAAGAAAACTGTCTTTTCCTAACACTTATTAAGCCCTAATTTTCATCTTATTCATTACTACCAAGTCATTAAGCTGGCAAGGAATTAAATGAGGTGAAATGAAAAGAATTGAAAGAGACCAAAGAGTTTGGGGTGGTTGGGTTATTTTTTAAAAGAGACCAGAAAATAATCTCCCAGGATTAAGCAGGTGAGAGCAACTAACCCTGTGGAAGGGCATGTAAGACTCAGAGATGAGGTTTCTAATTAAAAAGAGGCACCGAAGAACCTCGGGGGGTATCTGTCTGCTCCTCCCTGCTCGACGAGGTGACAATGAGGACAGCAGGCACTGTCAGCTCCCGGACGCTGAAGCAACTCCTCCTTCAGTAAAGCTCAAATAAAAGTTGCTGAAAATGAGAGGTTCAGGGAACACTGTGAGGCTTCAAAAAACAGCCTCTGCTAAAGCCTGTCAGTGCCAGACTACAGCCCTGAGCTTTTATATGTATGTACACACACATGTATATGAGGGGGAACATTTAGGGATATTATTTAATATATTGATATGTTAGGTATAAAGGTGTTAATGTATTAATATGTAAAAATCTATTTAATGTATTAATATGTAAAAATCTATTTAAATATATGTCTGTATGTATAAAGCCATTGCTTCCTGGAAACAATCTTCTACCTCCAGGGCCATGGGCTGGCTCTTGCTGGATGTTTGCTCCGAGGATGGCTCTGGAGTGTGCAAGTGGCACTTATGGAATGCTTTAAAATCCAGTGTGGTAAGTGTCCATCTCTCTGCCCCTGCCCTCCTCTCCAAGATCTGATCTCACGCTCCCTGTGTGCCCCCGGGGCTCCTGGCACAGAGCTGGCTCATGCAGGAGGTGCTCTCAGCCCAGCTCTGAGGAGAGCTGAGCCCCCTGGGCCACCTGAGCACCCCATCCCTGGATCCCTGAGCACCCCCATTCCCAAACCCTTCTCCCAGCCAGGCTCTGCAGCCACCAGGCAAACCAGAGCCATCGCCTGCTGCCTGGCCATGCCTCACCAGTCTGTGGCTTTTTTCCTGTTTTTATTGTTGTTTCCTCAGACTGAATTAAAATAACTGTTCTGCAGAGCAATGTCAGAGCTGCCAGAGGAATCCCATCTCTCTGGTGACTTCATTAGCGCCTGTGCCTCCAGTCAGCAAAGTCACGGGGCTTTATTAGCGTGTGGTGGGTTTTTTTCTCTTGCCCTCACATGCAGAACCCTCATTAGTGGGAAGACAGAGCACTGAAGAGTTTCCATCCAGATTTGTTTCATCTCCTCCTTTCCTGACAACGACGCCCTGCCACCTCCAGCTTCACCAGCAGCAGGAGCATGTGCACATCTCTCATCAGCACACCTCTCCTCCTGGCCTGGACTGGTGTTACTGGTTTGAAACACACCTGGGCAGGAAGGTGGGAGTTCCTGGAGTCCTGACTGAGCCACTACCCAGCAGGCTGGGGTTGGTTTCTCACCTGCTGCTTCCAGCCCTGCTTCACATCCCACACAGCCCTGGGTGAATTGTGACCCTGCCGGTCTCTCCTTCATTTTTGATGCATTCAGGACTGTAAGAGGCTGTTATTTTATGATGGATTAACAATGCTGTATTTGCTTTTAGCTTATTTCATGGTGCCCCAAGTGCCTTGGCTATAACTCTTCTGTTTGTTTGCTTGTTTTATTATCCCAACAGCTGCTCATGGAGATCACTGTGGAAACACCCACATTCCCCAGCCTGGGCTCCCCCACAGAGGCTGGAGGAGATATCCCAGGCCAGGTAAGGCACAGCTCACCTGTGCTGGGGGAATGTTGCTGTGGAAAGGAAGGGAGGGAGGAAGGGAAGGGAAGGGAAGGGAAGGGAAGGGAAGGGAAGGGAAGGGAA